>MU213347.1:0-11041 GCA_018584345.1 Thuja plicata
TATATATATAACAAAATAAAATTATGAGAAAGGAGGCTTTTCACAAAAAAATTTCTGCATTTTGATCTCTGTGTCTGACAAATCCTCTAGACAAACTTATTTTATGTTCTTGGTCATTCTCATGACATGATTTAAACTAGCACTTGCACCCAAAGGAGGTAAAAGGGATATATCGATAGGTGTTTGATTCGAAATCATAAATGAAGCTTTACATAACAAAAGAAAGTATATAAAAGTGTCGATCTACAAACATGTATCATTGTAGAAGGCAGTATTGTACATAGTATCATCTATTTTGCATGAGCCTACTATGTTTTTTGTATGTCCTAAAATAATGTAGCATTCAAATGCATTGAATGACAAAACTATTGTATTTGTAACTACAAATCTGCTCTTATTTCTTCTTCTTGATCAACAAGTGTGAACCTCTAGAAGATAAAAAGTCATAATTGATATGCAAAAAAAAATTTCATGAATTGAAGAAAGGGAATAATTTAAATTGTAGTACTAAAAAAGTGGGTGTACAAGTAACTTCACATACCTGGACTTATTGCGAGATCAATTCAAGGTGAGCTTTTTCTTTCATTCTAATAATGTTGTATGGATTTTTTTTGCATTTTGGAGTAATGATCCAAAGAGAAGGCAAGATATATATGGCGCAAGGAAGAAATGGAAAACTAGGGCCCAAGGCACTCCCAACTATACAAGCCTGCTTGCAGAACAACTCGTAAGCAACAACACAAATAGGGAGAGAAGAAACAACATAACCTATATTATTCCATCAAACTCGTTACATGTCGGACTGTAAGGCTTTCCCAGTTTCGGCCATATACATTCATATCTTTACAATATAATATTCATACATGCGAGGTCACAGACCTACAATCTGAATCTGCTATGCAACTACTACTAAAAACCTACCTGGAAATCTAAGAACAGAAAATAATTATATGTACAAGAGTCCACCAAAGAGGTCAGCACTCAAATCCTAAAGATCCAACATAGGAAACATCAAAGAGCCAGATTTAGGTCCACATGCATCCCAATGAGAGATCCCAACATTAATTACGCTACGAGAATAACTACAGATGTCAGCCAGAAGATCCAACATCAAAATACACAACTTGGTAAGAAAGCCAACCGAGCACAGAGACCAGTTAGTGAAAACCCACCGAGCAGCCAAACATCTACCGAGACCCGTCGGTAAAGCAAGATAAAAACAAGAAACTGAGCCTGAGCGGAGAACAACAAGTCTTCAACCGACCGAGCAAAAGCAGTTACCGAGCACTTTACCGATCAGCCTTCAACAAGCTACTAAACAAAAGAAAACATATTTTTGGTTGATCGGGATTGCCGAAGAACCCAAGATGCTCCTGCATCAAATACCTAGGGTATAAAGAAATGATTCTCCAAATCATGTGTCAAGTCCAACTGAATTGAATCCAACTCAAATTGAGAAATCCAGGATGAGTCCTCAATTGATCTATTCTTCCATTTTAGCAGATACTCTATGTAGTTCTTTCCTCTTGTACTTATGCCAACTCTCTGTTTCAAAATCTTCTCAACTTCTTCTATCTATTTCTTAGGATAATCACTTGATACTGTCACTTTTACATCAGGTTAATGATATTAACACAGGTCTGAAATATCTAATATATGTGATATATGATCCATGTCATCAGGTAATTCTACTTCATAAGCATTTCCATTGTCAAATCTTCATAGTATCTTGCAAGGACCAAACTTCTTCATCTTTAGTTTACCATATGTTCTAATAGGAAATCTACCTTTCTTCAAATGAACCATAACTGCATCACCAACTTCAAAAGTTTTATGTCTTCTTGATCTATCTGAACTATCCTTGTATTTCTAATTACTTTGCTCCAACTTATGTTTTACATCCTCATGCAATGTCTTCATAAATGCAAAAAACTTTTCTGCTTCAACACTTCTTTTTTCTTCTCCAACAATGTCTCTCAAGTTTGATATATCTCTCAATTGTCTGCCATGAACAATCTTAAAAGTTGTCTTTCCAGTGCTTGTATTTATTGAAATTTTATGTGCAAATTATGCTTGTGCTAACACCAAATCCCAATTACTTAGTGTGTCTCCAACTAGAAGCATCTAAACAAGTTCCCCAAACTTCAGTTTACAACCTCTGTTTGTCCATTAGTCTATGGGTGAAATGTGGAATTTTACTTTAACTCGGTGTCCAACTTCTTCCAAAGTGTTTTAAAAAAATAGCTAACAAACTTATTGTCTCGGTTAGAGATTATACTCTTCGGTAATCCATGCAATCTGACAATCTCCTTAAAGAAAATATTTTCTATGTGTATTGCATCTGATGTTTTCTTACATGGTATGAAATGTGTTATCTTAGAAAATCTATATATAATAACAAATATAAAATCATTACCTCTCATTGGCCTTGGTAAGCCAAGAACAAAATCCATGCTGATATCACTCCAAGGTTTCTCAGGAACAGTAATCGGTGTATACAATCTGGTATTTTGACTTACTCCTTTTGCAACTTGACAAACTCCACAACTTTTCACAAATTTCCGAACATCCTTATACAACTGAGGCCAAAAGTACCTTTCCTTCAGTAAACTCAATTTTTTATCAATACCAAAATGTCCAGCCAAACCACTACTATGTTTTTCCTTGATCAAATTAGTTCTCATTGATCCTCTCGGTATGCACAACTGAATGCCTTTGAACAACATATCTTCTTGAATGAAAGAGTCTTCAAACTTACTCAGTTGATTTGGAATAGGTGCTCTGCACACTCTCCATTGCTCAAAAAAATTAGGGTCATTTTCATACAAATGTTTCATATCATCAAAACCAAGAACCTCAATTCTCATTTCAGTCAACAAAGACCTTCTACTCAATGTATCAAAATCTCAGTTAGAAACTCCACTCTTATGCTTTGTCACAAATGTGAAACTCTGCAAATACTAAACCCATTTCGTATGTCTCTAATTCAACTTATTTTGACTACCCAAATATTGTAAATCCTTATGATCAGTATACAACACAAATTCACTCGGCATCAAATAATATCTCCATTTCTTCAATGCTTGAAGGGTAAGTGCAAGAAGTTGGGTGCCAATTCCGTGGAAGTCTTGTGGACTTGAAAAATGCCGCTAGAAACGGGCACCCATCTTAGGCTCGGACACCCGATCCAAAATTCAAAAAATGGGTGCTCATTTTTTAATTTTTTTTAAGAAACGTATTAAATTTAGAATTTACAAGACCACCATTTGCATTGGATTTTGGTTCGGGATAGGCTTGGTGGGACCAAGCCTATGCTTGGACCTCCAAAATAATGGCTAAGGCATTTGAATACCAAATTTCTGTCTTGCCGTAATTTTTTGAGGGTCTTCCTACTTGAATTTTTTGACGAAATGAAAACTCATTAGAGAAGTTACTGTCTAGATTTCTAAAACATAAATTTTATAGTGATATGATCAATATTACTATTTTTACAATATTTATTAATCAAAAGTGGTACCTAAATTTAAAATAGTATGGTTCACTAAAGCTTTAATAACTTTTTTTTTTACATTTTTTTAAAAATAATTTATATGACATCAATCTACATAGAATTTCCTTGAAGATAAAAAAAGTAATTTTGACAAAGTGTGAAGTTTTCATCAAATTATGGTGGTCGTACACCAGGGGTTTCAACAATATATTTTATAGTCAACTAAAAATTAATTTAAAAAAAATATTCAATTAAAAAAAAAAGCAAAAATATTCTCATCAATCTTTGGTGTCTTAAGTATCTTTCCCCAGAAGGATTCACTAAAATTCATTTATTTAGGTCAAAATATGGTGGTCGTACACGTGTGTGGTATAGTCCTGAAACAGGCATTTTGAAAAATTAGTATTTAAACATGCCTACTAATAAAAACTTTCTATTATGTGGGTATTTAAATAAATTGCATATTTGAAAAGTAGACTCCGAGCACTACATTTTTTATTAGTGAAGTGTTTTTATATTCAATCTCTAAGTGCCTCAAATTCTGACATAAATTGACAACAAATTTGAAAAATAGGGAAAACACTTCCACTTTTTACCCAAAAAGTGGACTTAACTTCTTGCTGGCACCCTAAACAATAGCATAGAATTCTTGATCATAGACAAAATATTTCCTCTTAGCATCATTCAAATTTTCACTAAAGAAAGCAACATGTTTACCTTCTTGAGTCAACACAGCTCCTATTGCACTTCCACTTGCATCACATTCAACTTGAAATACCTTAGTGAAATCAGGTAAGGCTAACACAGGTAATTCAACAACCTTTTGTTTCAAAATCTCAAAACTTTTATCAGCTCCTCTTTCAATCATAACATTGTCTCCTCTCATTGTCTCAATCATAACATTGCAAATAGAACTAAAATTTCTAATAAATTTCCTCTAAAAACTTGTCAATCCACAAAATGATCTTAACTCATTGATATTATTAGGTGTAGGCCAACTAAGTATATCTTCAACTTTCTCAGGATCCATCTTCAAACCATCATCTGAAATCACAAAACCTAAATACACAAGCTCTTCTTCCATGAAGGAACACTTTTTTCAAATTTATCAACAACTTTTCCTCTTTCAATCTCTGCAACACTTGTCTTATATGCATCAAATTTTCTTCTCTAGTCTTGTTGAATATCAGAATATCATCCAACTATACAATCACACATTTATTCAAGAATTTCTTCAAAACCTAATTCATTAGCCCCATAAATGTACTCGGTGCATTAATTCAACCAAAGGGCGTAACTAACCACTCATACAAACCTTCTTTTGTCTTGAAAGCAGTCTTCTATTCATCACCTTCTCTGATTCCTGGTCTAATGATATCCACTTTTCAAATCAATTTTGGTAAAATATCTTTCTCCACTCAAACAATCCATTATATCATCCATCCTCGGTATAGGAAACCTATACTTAATTATCTTGTTGATTGCTCTTTAATCAATGCACATTCTCCATTCACCATTCCTCTTAGGAAATAACACAGCTGGTACTGCACATGGACTCAAACTTTCTTCGATCAAACCCTTGTTCAACAACTCATGAACTTGTCGGTTGAGTTCCTCATTTTTAGTTGGTGTCAATCGGTGTGGTGCCTTGTTTGGAAAACTAGCTCTAGGAATCAAATCCATACAGTGACTAATGTCTCTCATGAGCGACAAACCATCAGGTACATTATCTGAAATGATCTCCCTATACTCGGTAAGCAATTTCTCAACTTCTGCAGGAACTTTATCTTTTGTATTCTCACTCAATTTGTTAGGAATCAAAGCATAACAATTATAATTCATTTTCAAATCCTTAACACTGTCTACCTTCCATCAAACAAAAATTCATAGATGTACACATCTCTCCTACAGATTCTTCATAGGCCATGTTATTTGACCCCACACCAAGATTTATCGCATAGGCAATAATCATCTTGTCATTATTGTCATAGAGGATACCCCCACCAGCAACAGATCTATCGGATGTGACTCTGTCAAAGTTTAGTTTGGTGAAATTTTCCTCCAAGAGGACCATTTGGTATTCAATCTAGCCACAACCTTGGAGCAGTCAAACTTATAGAAGGAGGGAGGTAGTTGTCAATTCTTAGCAATCAAACAGTCAAGACTCCTAGGGTGGAGGTGGGAGGTTTCCATTGGCAGGTAGAAAGGTTGTCCTTCAGCAGATTCATAGTTAGACGTGCCATCCCCTCAGCATCATTTTCCTCCCCTCTGAAGATCCGGTTATTCCTTTCCTTCCAAAGGTTCCAACAGATATGCTGTGGTAACAATCTCCAAAGGGTGTTGATAAGTGGGTGCTTCCCAAGGTTTCCCCAGTTACAAACAAATTGGACCAATTACTCCATGAAGACCCAATTCAGCCTCATAACACTCAAAATTTTGGTCCAGACCAAGGTCGCGTAAGGACAGTGGATGAGAATGTAGTTGATTGATTCTGAGTGAGTTTTGCAAAGAGCACATCTGTTGACTAAGTGTATCCCCCTTTTCTGGAGATTATCAAGCATAAGAATTTTACCATGAAGGGAAGTCCACTAGAAGAAATTGATTTTGGGGATTAATTGGGGAGTCCAGACTTTCCCCCAGCTCTTTTCATCCGCCACAGTCTTTAGATTGGTTAGATAAGCAAACTTCACCGTTATTTCCCCATAATTGTTATGACACCAAATGGCTTTGTCTTCGGTCCAAGAAATAGGAATTCTAACACCTTCAATAAGCTTTTGGATTTCTTCTATATAAGGTGGGACTTGTATCTGGTCCTGGAAAGCATTAGCTAGAGCTTTCCAATTCTTACCTTGAGAGATGTAATTGCTGACTTTACCTCCAAAGTGGGAGATCAGTCTATCCTTGAGAGTACCAAACTTTTTATGTCCCAGGGGTTTTTCCCCCACCCACCAATCATCCTGGAACCAGATGTGAGTGCCATTACCGACCAGCCATTTTAGACCTTTGAGGAGACTTCCTTTTCTTTAATAGATAAAATTCCATATTCTTGAACCAGAGGGAAGATTTTTCCCATAGGAAAATTGGTCATTGTAGAAATATTTTGCCTTCATAATCCTGCACCATCCAGTGATTCCTCTAAAGAGCTGCCAGCCCAATTTAGAGATGAGAGCTTTATTCAGGTCCTTGATTTTTCTCACTCCCAGCCCTCCAACCAGCTTTGGATGGCAAACAAGGTCCTAGTTAACCAGGTTCATTCTAACCTTTTCCTCCGTCCCAGACCAAATAAAATTTCTCTGTATTTTTTCTAGCTTCTCTGTATTCCTGTCATTAATTTTGAATAGGGATAGGAAATAGACCGGAATACCTTGGAGTGCAGTAGAGAGAAGTTGGAGTTTCCAAGTGTTGTTGAGAACCTTGCCTTTCCAACCCGCCAATTTTTTCTGTATTTTCTCTAGAATGGAGTTCCAAAACTCATCAGCAACTTCCTTCACCATGAGTGGGATACCAAGATAGGTATCTGGGATTGAAGCACCCTTATAGCCCAGGCAATTCACAATTAGAGTCTGTGTGCTCAATTCTATGTTGAAGAAGTAAATTTTGCTTTTGTTGTAATTGATCACTTGGCCCGACGCCAAAGCATATTTGTTCAGTAGGTGTTTCCACTCGCTAGCTTCACAGATTTAGGCTTTTCCAAAGAGAAATATATCATCAACAAACTATTGTAGAACCTCTGGGTTGAGGGTGGATGTCGGTTTAAAACCAGCCATAGATCCAACATTTTCCAATTTCAGTAAGTTCCGAGCCAGAACTTCAGCCACAAGGAGAAAAAGGTAAGGGGAAAGAGGGTCCCCCTGACATAATCCCCTTTTAGGAGTAAAGGATCCCCAGGGTGTGCCATTGACCAGCACAATAAAGTTGACTGTTTCCATCGCCACCTTTATAATATTGATGAACTTTTCATGAAACCCAAATTTCTTGAGAACCTCATACAAGAAATTCCAAAGAACCTTGTCATAATCCTTAGAGATGTCAAGTTTCAGAGCCATACCATCATTCTTACCTTTCTCCATGGAGTGAATTATTTCATGGGTGGTGATAACAGCATCAAGAATCTCTCTTCCTGGGACAAACCCCTTCTGGTTGGGGTTGATGATTTTTCCAAGGAGGGGTTTGAGCCTATTAGTAATGATTTTGGACAAGATTTTATAGGTAGTGTTGCAAAGACTTATAGGCCGAAAGTCACTCAAGCATTTAGGGTCTGGCACTTTAGGTACTAGGACAATGTAAGTTTTGTTGAGTCTTTTCAGGATACTGCTAGTTCTGATGAAGTCACAGGCCGCATGGATGAGGTCATACTTAACAACCCCCCAAAAGTGTTGGAAGAAGACCGGGGGAAACCCATCCAGACCTAGGGATTTATAGGCTCCCATGGAGAATACCGCCAGTTTAACTTCCCCCTCTGAGACCTTGGATAAAAGAGTCTCGTTGTCTCCCTCCAAAACAACATTGGGGATAACTTCCATAAGGGAGTTAAAATCAACATCCACCCTAAGCTGAGTCGGTCTTCGGAAGATTGCTTGGAAGAAATCAGCAACATGATTACCAATGTCACCCCCCTCCGAGAGCAGGTTCCCATAAACTTCAATGGATTTAATAGTATTTCTCCTTTTATGAATGGAGGCAGATCTATGGAAAAAGGCAGAGTTACGGTCACCTTCCTTTGGCCATTGAACCCATGACCTTTGCTTCCAGAACATTTCCTCCCTCTTGAATTTTTGTTTCCATTTGTTTCTCCATTCTTCCTCCTCCCAGTGCTCCTCCCAGGTTGCCTCCCCCATAGAAATGTCCTTCTAGAGGATGTTTAGTTTCTCCTCAAGATCTTTTTTGCATTGGAAGATGTCACCAAACTTGGTTTTGCTCCACCTTTGGGCCTCCCTTTTGATGATTTTCAACTTTTCGGCAATTCTGAACATAGATGTTCCCTTCACTAGGGTATTCCACCATTTCTTAATACATTCTTCAAACTCATTATGAGAGTGCCACATGATTTCATAACAAAAGGGATGGGGTCCATTTCATTTCCTCTCTTCCCATTCAAGGATCAGAGGGGAGTGGTCAGAGACCATTCTTGCAAGCTGTGATAGGCTGAGAAGAGGAGAAATATCCCAACCCGTTGAAACCAACCATCTATCCAGTCTAACTTGAATGAGGTGTCTTCCTTTTCTATTGTTGGACCAGGTAAAACCCAATCCCTGCAGGTCTAGATCGGCTAGGTCATTGTGTCTTATAAAATCAGCAAGCTCCTGCATACTTTTTGAGAATTCCAGAGTGGCCCCACTTTTCTCAGAGGGGAATAAGGGAGTATTAAAATCTCCTACACACATAGTGGGGTGACATTGATTATTTTCTATGAGGTTGGAGATTTCCCCCCAGATTCTATTACTTTCTCCTCTAGTGTTAGGAGAATAGATATTATACAAGTACCAAGAACTATGATTCCAAGTAAACAAAACAGCAAGGAAGTTATGAGAAAAAGCCACAGCCTTACCAGATAACTTACAAGGGTTCCAAAGAGTGGACACACCACCAGAGGCCCCATCCGCTTCACTATACAAAAAGGGCGCACCTGACCAAATATTGTCCACCAACAAAGTGAAGTTTTGATACTTCATTTTCACCTCCTGAATAAGAACCACATCAAACTTGAACTCAATAATATACTTCTTTAGAGCGAACTATTTTTGTGGCCTGTTCATGCCCCTTATGTTCCATGAGAGGAACTTCATCTTTTGTTTTTTTGGGAGCCTTCTAGGGTTTATTGCCTTCCATTGGCAATGGCCCTTGCTGCTTCTTTAGCTCTGACCGCTTTCACAAATGGTTGGCTCAGTTTGGTTTCATTCCCCACATCTGCTTTCTTTTTTGTATCCATGCTCTCATCCCCCTTCTTACTCCTAGTTTTCCTTTTTGGTTTTAACCAATCCAAGACGCTGGTCGATGGCGGCGAGTGGGACACTATTGGTTTTTGCATCACCAAACCCATCCTGAGATGGGTTGGGGAGGGAAATCCATCCCCATCCCTTAAACTATTCAAATCAGCAATTGTATCAGTCAAAATGCTTTTTATAACCAGTGCCTTCTTCTGATTGTTGGTTTCTTTATTTTCTGCCCCTTTTGGGATTTCTCTGTGAGAGTTGGGGGCCTCTTGTAGGTCATCAACCAACTCTCCTTCCTCAAGATTTACCACCTTTTTTGCCTCTTTAGTCTTTTCATTCCCCTTAACCCCCAGTCCAGGAGCAAGCTTGTGGCCCTCGACAACGAGGGGAGGGGCTTCCGAGGTTCTCATGGAACCATCAGCCTGGTCCCTAACCTCGTCTTCCACATTCAAGGCTATTGAAGCAAGCTCCCGAGAGCCTTGCTCAACAGTCTTAGTTTTTGCCTTGCATTCAGTGACCACATGCCCATTTTTACCACACTTTTGGCAATGTAGGGTAGCATTTTCATACACAATGGCTTGGTTCTAGTTCCCCCGTTTGGATTTAAGCATTACAAAGTTGGGGAGGGGGCTATTCATAGTCACATTCACACAGAATCTTGCAAAAACCATCCTAGTTTTATTAGCGGTAACCGAGTTTGCAGCCACATAGCTTCTAAATGAGTTCCCAATCCACCGGAGCACCTTCTTGTCCCAAAATTCAAGGGGTAGCCCAGGTAGTTAGACCCACACCGGCGCTGCTTTCTGCAATTCCACCTCTAGATTGAAGCCTAGCTTCCATTTAGCCATTAGCAGAGCATGTTTGCCATAGCACCAGCTTCCTGTGGAGACAAGAGTGTAGTCCTTCGGAGTGTTAAATCAAAAGAGGAACATACCCCCTGGCATGGCCGAGATAGAGATAGTTCCCTTAATCTTCCATCTGGCCATACACCACCTCCAGACCATATCTATGGTAGGTCAAAAAGTGACAAATCTCCCCACCAGGGCAAGTTGTAGTGAAGTAGAAATGCCTTCAACCACACCATCTGGGACAGCAATCTCAGGGCCAAATTCCCCAACCGAGAAAATAGGAGGTGTAGAGGTGTCAGGAGACTCTTTCCCCAACACCGCCAGCTTCCAGTCCCCCACCGGGCCCTCTTTGACTTCTGCCATAATCTTGGGGCAAGAATCCCCACCTTCCGGACACTGCAAATGAGTAGACCCCCAAATGTGGAAAATGTAGGATCCACAGCTCTGGGGGCCGCACAGCAGTCGCTGCCATCGTTGCGAGAAAGAACAAGGAATAGATCCGAACAGAGGACCTCCGTGCTCCCCGAGATCCCCGAGGGAGCAGAGGTCGAAGCTAGCATCCAAATAAAAATAAGGAGGAAAGTTGCAGAGTTGCAGAGCGCAAAAAATCAAAGTTGATAAAAACAAGTGTCCTATTTTCTCGGTTGGGGAATTTGGCCCTTTGTATTTTGTTGTTATTGAAATTGTTTACATATTTTCTAGTCTTTATCTACTCTATTGTTACTTTCTATGTGGTGTTCTTCCTCTTTTGTTTATATATCCTTTTTTTT
>MU213356.1:17666-39819 GCA_018584345.1 Thuja plicata
TATATATATATATAAAAGCCAGTAATGAACCAATTTAAAAAAAAAAAGAGAAAGCGAAGAAATGAAAGGTCCCTTCATTGTCATTCTAGTCATTAAAAAAAACAACAAAAAAAAAAAAAGTAATAAAAGTAGCAAATAACAACCTTAATACAGACTATTACAGATAAATGGACTTTGACAAAGATTAATATGTGGAAGCATTTCCGAACACCATTGCTTCCTTACACATTACAGATAAAATGAGGTCCATGAGCTTCATGTTTACAAATGTTAATATTAATTAAGGAAATATTAAATAATGTATTATTGTTATAATATTAACAATAATGTATTATTTTTATAATATTAACAATAATAAACCATATCTAACAGATGTGCCTCAATGATGTTGAAGATGCTTTTCACATTTTTGTGGCCTAGAGCTTCACTAGGGAGGTTTGGGCCTTACTTTTAAACCTTTGGTCTTTGGCTTGGGTTTTCCAAAACTCTTTTGCTGAGTGCTAGGTCTAATGGAAATACCCTTTCTTGAATCAGTCTCTTATATGCTCTTATGGGATATGACGTTTCCCCATACTTCTTGGGGCTTAGGGAAGGAGAGAAACATCAGATTTTAGAGATAAATTTACTTCAGCTGAAGGTGTTTCTTGTAAAATTCAATTTTCTAACAAGGAAAATTTTGAGGCGGTATGTAGTGAGCTTCACCCTTCAAAGCCTCCTTTATTTCCTTCTTCAGATGAGTGTAGTATTGCTCAAGCTTGGGGTTTAAAGTGGAATATCTTTCATCCTCTTTCCAAGTTGAAGATATAAAGACTGGACATCAGATGGAAACCTCCTTGTTGGGGATGATTTAAAATTAACACAGATGGGACAGTGAAGGGGAATCCTATACCTACAGGTTGTGGGGGAGTGATTCATAATTATATAGGTAGACTAGATTTGGCAATTACACCTTCTTTAGGGACCCAGACAAACCATGTTGTTGAGGCTAGAGCTATCTACCTGAGGCTAAGTATGGCCAAAGAGAAGGGTTTAACCAAAGTTTGGCTAGAGAGTGACTCATTAAATGTTATTAATTATTTAAAAGGTGAGTTCCCTCCGAGCTTGATGTTGGAATGAAAAGAAAAGAATAGATTAATCATGATATCTAGAATAGGTCATTTGGCTTGCAAGAGATAAGGAACCTGTCATGTCCAAAATTTACGTAAAAAATGCAACAACTTTTTTTTGAATAGCAATAAATGCAGTGTTTGTTTCAGTTTTGAGGTTTTCCAATTTTTCTAACTAGTTACAATGCTTGCAAAGTTAGTGGGTTAGGTTACTCTAGTGACAAGAGTCGCCATTAAGGTCAAGGGGAATCATGACTACACGTCAACATCCCTCAACCCATTTGTTAGTTACCTAGGTTTAATTTGTTAAAGTTCACAAGATAGGTTCTTTCTCTAATTGCATCTTGAGTAAGGGATCAAACCATAAAATGGTTAATCAACTCGTTATACTAAGTTTTCCCCTCTAGGGTAGGCGTCTGGATTGTCACTTAATAAACATTAATATAGTTAATATGATTTTAATTTAATTACTCTTATAATGGAGTTTGAAGATGTGCAAATTAATTTATAAAATTGCTTTAAAAGATTAATGTTGCACTGGGAAATTTTCTCCCTAATAAGGAGTTACACTAATGTTCCAACTGTGTTGCTAAAACCACTAATTTAAATCTTTAATTTAGATAATTACGATAATCTTCTAACAAGATTTAAATTAACATTTTAACTAAAATAATGTAAACCTATTCCTAAAATAATTTGCATTAACATTTAAACTATAATGATCACTATGTTTTAAAATAATGATGTAGCATACATAAAATAATTTTAATTTGTTAGAATCCCTCTTTTAAATCCTATTATTGGAATATAACAGTGACTAGGTTTATTAAGCTATCCTTTTAAACAATGATTTTAATATTGCATCATTGAATCAGTTCATATTCAATCTTACCACTTTATCTAACACCTATCATAGTAATATTTTAATCACTTAACTTCTATTTAAAAAAAACCTCAATTATCAAATTTTGATTTTATCGTAGCTAAAATTTTACTCTAAAGAATTCTCCCACCATTAATTATTTAACATAACATTATAAGTAAAACAAACTACTAATTTACATCTTTTAAAATATTTTATTAAATACTCTCTCTAATTTCTAGCTCATAATTTTCCAAGTTATTTTCCCCTTAAAAATCCCAACCGAATATTCATTAAATTAACTTTAGAGGATTGCTTATTGCTTAAATTCAATAGCGCATAGATGTTTTTATGTATTGAAAATAGGGAGATCATTACAAAATTACCGAAACAAGTTCACAGTATCAAGATCACAAAACAGAGGCACCGCCTCAACCGAGAGTATAAAAAATATACAAGTTTCATGATATTATTAACAATAAACAAAAGTTTAGTAGAGAAGATCATCAAAGACATCCACCCAAGCAGTCCATCCCTTTCTTCCAATGAGGTAAACGGTCCGCTAAAGTTTAATTCAAATATTATATTTTGATAAGTTATTAGTAAATGTGTCACTACTTTAATAGAGTAGAAAATTTATTCCAATTAATTTAATGATACTAATAATCATCTCTTAATTTTAATAAATCACTTCTAACTAATGTAATTTAACTTGTTGACAAATGTAATGCTCCCCATTCTACATTTCCACTAAAATACTTTATGAAAATTAAATTAATGAAGCTAGTATAGCTTATTGAAGATTTGTAAGTTGAGTAATATTTAATAATGACTAAATTATAATACGTTTTCTACTAACATAATACTCATTATGGTTAAATACAAAAGTAACTAGGAAAAAGGTTAAATAAATTAAAGACGAGGGAAAAAAATTATTTCCTACCAAAAAACAATTTTCTTTAAAAAAAATAAAACCCACTAAAAGGCACATGCAAGAAGTAATATAAAAGTCATCTACTTTTGGGAAACCCTAACCCTAATTAAAAATTAGGCTTAGGGCCCAAAACGAAAGCCTAAAAATAAATTTCTTTCTTTCTTTCTTTATATTTTTTTTATTCTACATTGCTTGTATGCTTGTTTGCAAGTTGAAGATGGAGACAATGGAATAATAAGATATATATCTTAATATATAAATATATATACATCATTCTGTATATACATTTATATATTAAATATATTATTGATATGGATTTATTTGGTACAATAGTCAAATACCCTATTAAATTTAAGCAGCGTAATGGGGGGAGGGGGGGTTGTGAGGGGACGGGGCTGTCATGGAAAGCCACTGCCTCACCCACAATCCACGAATAACAGTCGTGGCTGTGGGTGGGAGTCGTGAGTTGCCACGAAGGGGTCCACACTCCCTCCCACCCCTCTACCTCCTTCCTTAAAAAAGGGTGGTAGAGGTGAGGGGAGTTGGCTCTCGCCGTTGATCCTTCCCTCCCGGCGCGTGACTGTATACACAAGACATTGTTTTTTTTTAATAATTTTTTCAAAATGTATAAATAAATATAGCAAGCTGAAATATAAATGTGATCACAGTAAAAAAAGAAAAGACAAATTTTAAATATCTGCATCAATAATAAAAAATAGGGGTATATTCACACACACACACACACACACAAAGAACATATTCATATAAATAAATAAGATAGAAAATGTACTAATGTCTATGCATGCCCCTATAATATGCATTTAAATAAAATGAACATTCTAAGGCAGCATTTAAACATTCATTTGAAGAAGTAAATGTTTTTTTTTTGCTCATTACACTAGAAGGTACTCCTTTGAAAACAAAAGGAAAATGATATTTAATTAATTATTAGATAAATTCTCAAGGAAGCTTATAGAATTACAAGATGATTTATTTGCTCACTAACCTTTTCATATGGATAATAAAATGCTAAAATTGCTATTGCTCAATTTATTCTTTTGTCAATATTCAAGTAAGATACATTTCTCTTTTACTTGCCTTCCTTTCAAATTCACAACTTCCGTTTACTAATTGCTTTACACATAATGAGGAACTTCATATACATAATGTAAGGTTATTTAAATCTAAAATTTCATAAAATAACAAAACTTCCTCTTTAGAATAACATGGATACAACAATACCAACCATAAGTCTTTTTACAAGACGACTATAAAAACAATAACTTTTCTTTCTTCTTTTCCTCCAAGCTTCAACTTCAAGAGCTCCAAGAAATAATAAAATCTACCAAAAAAAGGGAAACTAGACGACCATGGGAAGCTCACCTCCCATCCTAGGCCTCTAAGAGGCCACCCCCGAGCTTGGGGAACCAAACTTATGTAGGATACACACATGTCAACAACAATAGATTGAGAATAAAAAAACACAAAATATCCCAACCATGGCTATCACAATGGGTCACATATTGAACCTACAATGGGGTGAAGTGCACCAAGTACCCAAGGGGAGAAAGCCATCCAAAGAAAGAAACAAAATATCCTTCACAAGGCATCAAAAACAAAATCTTATCATCTCCTTCCAAGTGCACAACAACTCCCTTATTCCCCCCAAGGATTCAAGCCATAAAAACTCTATTATGACCCCAAAAATAAAAAGGTGGATTGACTTCATGGAGCCCATACTCCATGTTTTCTCCCTCTCCTCCTCGAGGAGAGGCTCTACACCCATGGGTTGTCACTATACCTTCACCCCCAAGGCTACTCTTCTCTCCCAAGGGTGAGTGGACCTTGAGACTCCCATTCACAAATGCATTCAACACAACATAAAAGAAATCACAATACAAGAAAGAAACCAAACTTAAAATCTCCATCACAACACATTACTAACATGAAAGAATTTCAGTCAGATACAAAGGCCATGGAGGAATGAAAAGAGAGATGCTAGGCTCTGTTTTTTTGGTTTCTCTTTTGACTAATTTCATTCAAACCCATTGCTAGCTGGCTAATGGTGTCTTCTGGAATATTTTTATGCAGACTTCATGAAATACTCAGATAAACTCAGGACTAATGGTTTTTAATGTATAGAAGTGGTTCGCTCATGTTAGGTTTCTAATAGAATTTTATATTCTGTATTTCCATATGTAATAGACTAGGATTTCAAGTTTTCTTTACTGATTCTTTACTAACTGAGTCCCTAAATCATTTTATATAAATAAATATATATAGTGGACAACCCACTTTTGTTTTAAAAAAAATACATCAAAGGATTGCTTACAACAAGTAATTTGCAAACTTTTTAAAATCTCTAGTTTTATGGCTGAGAAGCTTGTAAAAATTCAACGCACCTTCCTCTAGTCTGGGTCTGAGGAAAAGAAGTGCCTTTCCCTAGTCTACTGGGACAAGGCTTGTCTTCCTAAATCCCTTGGTGGCTTGGGTGTAAGAAAAAATATCAACCTTAATCGGGCTTTGTTGTCCAAAGTTTCCTGGACCATTGTTCGTAGTTATGCTGACTGGTGCAAAATTATGGAGACAAAATACCTGGATGGTGGTCACTTTTATAAACTCTTTATGGTTCAGGATCACCCTGGGGGTTCTAAAATATGTAATAGAATCCTCAAATGTAGAGGTATTATGGAAAAGGGGGCCACCTAGCTGCTGGGCAATGACAAAGAGATCCGGTTCTGGGATGATCCTTGGCTGCCTGACATCACTCTTTGACCTCTAGATTCTCTTAGCTGAGAAACTTTATATCTAATGGTAAATGGATTGACCTCCTCACTCACCTGTAGGACAGACCAGACTTAAAAAATCTAGTGACCAAACTAAGTGAACTCCTTCACACAGTCCGCATTCCTATCATGGACCGACCTGATAGACTGTTATAGAGACACACTCAAAATAGAGGTTTTTCTATTAAATTAGCTTATGGTCTGCTGATTAATGGAGTTGCAGATACTTCATGCTAGAAGAAGGTTTTCCAACCTTAATTAATCCCTAAGGTGAATTTTTTTTGGTGGATGGTGCTACATGGGAAAATCCTCACCCTTGACAATTTAGTCTTGCTAACGTATGTTTTCTTTGTAAGAAAGCAGAAGAAAGTATTAATGACATCATGCTACATTGTGAGTTTGATGCTAGGATCTGGCAGGAGATCCTCTCTTGACTCAACCACCTTTGGGTTTCCAACTAGAATATCCATGATATGCTCCATGACTAGTACTCTCTCTTTCTCAGCACCCCCTGATAAAAATTTTGCAGATTCAAATACCTCCCATCTTCTATTGGATCATTTGGAAGGAATGCAACAAAAAGATATTTAGGGATACTGAACTCTCTATAAAAGAGGTCTTCCATTTCAGACTCAAACTGTTGCAGGAGAATTTGCTGGTTGAAAAATGGAAGAGCCCAAGTCTCCACCCTCTGATTCTAACTGGAGAATTGCAAAAACATGGGGAATTAGCAAACAATTTTTCCAGATTTGACAATACAAAACTCTCAGCTAGAAAGGTGACTGTTTGGTCCCCACCTCAGGTCTCTTGGCACAAATTTAATTTTGATGGGTCTGTCCATGGAAGGCTACAAGATGGTGGAGGTATCATCTATGATCAATGGGGGAGAATGGTGGCCACTTTTGTTGGTCCCCTCCATAACCAGTCTGTTAACCAGGCTGAGGGTATGGCTCTCCTTTGCGGTCTGAATTTTTCCCTTAGCTTGGGTTGTACTAGCATTGAAATTGAAGGGGACTCTAACATTATAATTGAGGCTATTCTTGGAAACTCCTTGGCCGGATGCAAAGTTGACCCAATTCTCTCTGATATAAAAGTTTTGATGGGATGACTTCATAAGACCAACATAAAACATATTAAAAAAGAAGGTATCTTAGTTGTAGAATCTATGGCTATTGTTGGACTACAGTTGGATGGATTACGGTGCTAGAGGGCTTCCAACCAGCTTCCCAAGGATACTCAAGACCAACTCAAGCGGGAAATGAGAGATGTTAACAACCAAATCTAGGATGTTTAAAAAATGGTGTTTAGTTTGAGCGCCAAAGGTTTGTCCCATGAGATCTCTTAATTTCAACACTGGCACTAGTTGCGAGTTGAAAAGACACCTGACTTCTACTGTAGGGCTCTTCATTTTGAATAGGAAGTTGATGTAGCTGGGTTGCGTCATTGTACCTTTAATGTATCATCATTTTATTAAATGGCATCTGAGGCAAGTGCAATTTCTAGAGGATTATAAAATATTTGGAGTGGATTTAATTGATGGCGATTACAGTTTACAGCGTCATTCCCATGTGTTAACCTCGGTGGCATTTTTGGCGGTGTTTTTTAAGGCAAAAATAAATTACTATCATAATTAGGGCATGTGAAATGACAAGATTTTAAGGCTAAGTTGTGATATTCAGTCTTCCATTTCATGCAACTTCCCAACTTTCAACCTCTGCTCCAGTTCTTTTGGTTTTGGTGGCTCTGTGGGTTTCTGCAACAACTTGTCTTCAAACAACTCTTGATCGACTAATTCCTAGGTGTGGATCATTTGCCGGTGCTCTCCAAATATGGGTGGTGACCAGAATAGAATTAAACCAGACAAGATTTAGGAAGAATTTTCCTCAGACCATATGGTTATGTACTTCTGCAAAGAGGAAGGGATTTTTCCCGTCATGAAAAATTTGACTGGGCCTGACAAAATGATTTCTTGGTGGTTCGTTAAAACCTGGAATGAAAGAGTGGTCACCATAAATGGGATCATGAACTTGAGATCAATGAAGAGGTCATAGGAAAAGCTATAGGGATGCCTATAATGGGCCAAAAATGGAAGAAAACTACAAAAACATAGGCAAAAATGGACTTTGTCCAATTTTTTGCAAATGAAGACAAGCCAGTGTCCAAGAATGGTGAATACAACACTACATACCTGCCCTAATTCTGGCTGAAGATGTGTAATTTGATCATGAAATACTTCATACTGGAGGGCCGTTTCAGTATGTTCTATAACTACCACCTCCCATTTTTAAACCACCTTCGGCACAAAATGTTGATGTCTCTATCATTTTATCATTTACACTCTTTGGAGTTGAATGGTGCTGATGTAAATGAGTCCATTTCGCTGGGGAAGAAACTCGTTTACCTTCATCAGTGGCTAATTTTCTGTATTTAACATTTACACCGTGCTCTTTGTCCTCCTATTCTGGAAATCACCCAAGCTGCCCAGTAGCCCCTGTCACCTTTGGTTTGCCTTAATCAGGGTTTTCCCATGCCCTCGGGCTCTATTGGGTGTTCCACCCCTCCTACTAGTCACAAATACTTTGAAACCCACCCTACCCCTGGCTCTTGGGCTAGTTCCAAACATGACCTAACCTGTGACGATTCCTCGGGCAGTGACCCTCAAAAAAGTGCTAAAAAATCTACATTAACTTGGAATGCCATCAAGATACTTACCCTTAGCCCAACACTACCTGCCGCTCCTCCCATCTAGCCAAAGAGAAGGGTAAAAGAGCAATGAAAGAGATGTTTGACCAGGAGGATGTCTCGGTGGGTTCTCCCAGCTGGGATGATACTAAGAATTGTTCTGACCAGGAGGAGGGGAAAGATTTTTCCCATAATACTATTGCTGATGAGGGTAAGGAAGACAATGCCCACACTATTGAAGAAGTCACTATGACTAAGAACCCAAAAAGTGTTACGCGTGGAGGGTTGGTGGGAAGAATCAAATACCAGGTTTCCAATCTGGAAAATATGGTGTCTACGCTTAATGGGGACCTGGCCATACTAATAGGAGACTGGCAGATGTCAAAAAAATTTCCCTCAAGGTTATGCATGCTTCCTCTACTACCCTTTGTCTAATGAATGAGAAGGCCTTTGCGGGGAAGGAGTCTATTGAAGGAAAACGTAAGCTCTTCAGGTTTCTGAACAAGGAGTGGGCTAACCTATTGCTTTCCAAGTGCTTATGGGATGATAAATAACTCTGCTGCTAGACCAGGGTAGTGGTATGATATGTGGCACTGCTGACTTCAAGCCCTATGTTGGAGTCAAGTTTTTTAATTTCTATTTTTATCTTAATACTTTAATTCTGGTTAATAGCCTGCGTGACATGGTTTAATTTTTTGGATGTTTAAACTTGATACTATCCGTATGTGGGGTTCTGATACTTTACATTCGTGCTGGTATAAATTTTTCATTTTGGTTTTTGATAGAGGTAGAATGGTTAATTTTCTTCATGCTTCTTTCTAGGTTGAATTAATATGTTGTTAATTCTATCCCAGATAGCATTTTACTATACCTCGGGTCAACACCCTCTTTCTGCTGCTTATATAAAAAATAAGTAATCTAAAAACCAACATAATGCTACTACTAATATGTAAAACAAGTGAATACAAAAATCATAAAGTGTTAGTGCCACCAACCTATATTCAATATTAAGGAATAAATTTGATGAAGAGCTCCCTCTTTCCTAAGTCTCATTTTCCAAGTTTCTCCGAAACTAGCAATGTCTCTAAGATAGATAGTGGGTGTTCAAACTCTCAACCATAGAGATTCTCCACTCAAAATGCCTCTAAAGTGCTCTTGGGAAAAGGTAATCTTCTCATTGGTTTCTCTTCCCTAAGCTTCTTACAAGCTTACTAAAAATGGATTCCAAAAAGGTAACCCCAAAAAGAGATCAAAGTCTTTGCACCTAAAAGGAAGGGTTGTCTAACCAAGACCTTACTTCCAAAAGTTCTTTTTTCATCCATCTTGAAAATCCAAGTCTTTTTGTCAACTAAGGGTTGTCCTAGGGTTAAAAATGACCCTTACCCATAGGTATATCATATGGGATTCCTAAAAATGGCCCAAACACACCCCTAGGTACCTTTCTAGCCTCCCAAAATGGCCTTATAAGCTTACCCACGAAATTCACTTTAAAAGACCATACCTCAAGCTCCCTAACTAAGGGATTCATATGGGGATTCACTATGGTACTAACCTAGGTAGGTGGGAATGCAATCCTCAAGTGGACATGTCAGGGCCACATGTACACAACATAAGTGTCACATGACACACACACACAGACACATTTACACATCACTAGACACATGACATATCCACTTGGGCACATTTCACATGAGAATTAAATATACAATTTTGTAATAAATACAATCAATAACATATTTACTTTTACAAAAATTAAACATGATATAACAAGGTCTCGTCTCTCATTAGACGCAACCTTAGGTTTCACTAAATTTCACATAGACCTAGGTTTGGTTCCCCTATTTAATACCATGGTCTTATTCCTTGCACACTATATCCAAATATCAATAGTCCAAGGAATATAATATACATCATAATGAAATAATCACCATTTAAAAATTCTATGAACTATCTACATCTTCATCACATAATCAATTTAGCTTTTCACTCCTAAAATCATATGCATTCATAAACATCATTTAAGCATTTAACTTTCATTTCACAATAGAAATCACATTGCATCATAACTCAATCAAGTCCCAGTCAGAGTTTCCCCTATAGAGATGGTCCAACCATGTAACAAGAGTCAACACAGCCGAAACAACCAACACCAGATTAATAAGAACTCAATAATGAATAAGTAACACGCCACGCGACCCTTCTTATTATCCAGAACCAAAGATTTACATCATATATTCCTAGAAACATGCCAGCTTACTATTAGAAATCTAGATCCACGTTAGATGCTAAGATACTTCCTATCTATCCCTTCGACTCCTAACTAAAGACCTAAGACTACAAAAATATACAAGATCGCAAGCTACAAGTCAGCTAGAAAAGATCACAGTCTCCAAGAAAGAAGAAAATGTTTTAAAACATATAGGATAGGACCTAAATCCATAAGAACTCCTCCAGCTAAGAATTAAATGCCATGCGAACACACACAAAGGTCGGCTGTGAATGAAAGAATATGCAATAAGCTTCATTGATTGTGAAACAACTTTGAAGATTGAAAACCCCAATCAGAGTGTTGGAAAAAGATGTATAAATAGGAAGATACCCAAACTTAAGAATTCTTCATTAGGATAGAATGTATCAAGATGCAAAGAAAAGAATGGATTAATCATGAGGTCCAGAACAAGCCATTTGGCTCACAAGAGATAAGGAACCAACTGGAAGGATTACCGATTAAAACACCAACACTTCAACACAAGAAAAAAACTAAAAAGAAATATTTTTGGGTGTTGCAAGATTTCCAACTACCCAAGGATGCTCCTGCATCAGACACCCCAGGTGAAAATAAAATATTCCATAAGAGACACTTATGAATATTTGACAAGACATGTAACATAAATCCCATGCTCTTTTTTTATCCAAACATCCTCCATATTTGTAACTCTTTGTCTCTATACCTCTCAACTATCTTCTATCAGTTCCATAAACTTACTCTTCTTTGTACTCCCTCAGCCATATTTCACATTAGTATAATAACTCATATCACTACCTCCTTTCCTTTCCATAACTAATTTACCTCTATTACAAATCTTCATTTGATTAGAAACCAAAGTCTTCTGCTGCTTCACTTTACCATTCTTTCTCTCATTAGATCCACCTTCAAGATTTTCTTCCGATCCACACTAACCTATGTATCCTTTTTTCTTGAATAGTAACTCTTCACCATGCTCAGATTCCTTGCACTTCTCCCCCCGACTTCCCTCGAAGTAACTAGAGTAAAATTCTGTCCATCCTTCTCTATTGTGACTAAGTTTATTCTGCTATCATGAATAGGTCCTCTATCAAATTGCCAAGGTCTTCCCAATAGAGCATGACAAGCACTCATGAATACCACATCACATAACACCTCATCTTATAAGGTCTAATGTTGAAGCTCACCAAAAACTATTCTTTCATTGCCACCAAGTGTTCTTTTAATTTTTTTTTAATCCCATAAGGACAAGGATGTTTAAGACTCTTCAGTCCAAGCTTTTGCACCATCTCTTCTGAGACCAAATTATCAGTACTACTAGAGTCCATAACAACCTTACAATATTTACCTCCTAATTTGCAAACAATCCTAAATAAATTTCTCCTTTGTATAGGTTCAACTTCCTTCTTACTAAACATGACTCTCCTAAGCATAAGAGACTCTCTTATCTTAGGTTCAAGCATACCTTCCCCAATTTCTTCAGCAATTTCTCCTTATGTGCCACAAGGTTATGTTTTCCCACATTCTTAATAGATACTTCAGAACATTGAGAAGCTCTATGCCCTATGCCACCACATTGGAGACAAGTACCTTTGACCTCCTTGCTACCGTTCCCTCTTCTAGGTATTCTCTGACTTGGTTCAAATTCAATGGTTTGATTCTCTTTTCCATTGATGCTATCTCTTTTCTCCTTTCCTCTAGGGTTACTCTGTCTTTTCTTCAACTTATCTTCTTCCTTCAATGCATACTGATAAGCTGTTAGGATTGGATAACACTGAGAGGGTGGGTGAATCAGTATTATAATAGTTATTTAAATTATTCAGCCACTTGAACAATAACCATACAATTGTAGTAAAGGAAATAACATAAACGAATAACACAGAACTCATAATACCATGATTTGTTTACGAGGAAACCCTAGCCAAGGGAAAACTCAGTGGGGATGATACCCACAAGCATGCACTAAAGTATAATGTCCCTGTTAGGAGACCTAGCCCTATTAGGAGCTGAATATTACATAGTACATTTCCTTGTTAAAGGAATAACAACCTTGTTAAAGGTTCACAACACCCTGTTAGGGGCCAATGAGCTTACAACTCTTACAATGTAATTCTGTTACAAAAGGTTCTCAGTGATGAACAAAAAAAAGTGTCACAAATGCTTTGATAGTTCCTTTATAGCTCTGTCAGTCTCTGCTCTTCCATTTGCATGTCTTCTCTGCATATCCTTCTATTTCTCACAACTCCCAATCTTTACCAAAAAGATCTTACATATATATCCTTTTAGCTTTACAAAGTCGGCTCCCAGAATAAATATTACAAACATTGTCAAGTCGGCCTTCATTACATAATAGAATTAATATAGTAAACATTAAATGTATAGTCGGTGCTCTTGAATAGTCAAAGTGTAGAATATCAACAAAAAAAATATGTCTTCTCTTCCAGGGGTCCAAGTCTTTCTCCTTTATTCTTTGCTGCTGTCCAACTGCTCTGTATCACTATTCTCTGTTGTCTGCCAGTCTTCAAATCCTCATAACTCATCATAAACTTAACCAAATCAAAATCGATCTTAGGTGTATGTCATACATACTCCATACTATATTTCACTAAGCTCGCATGCCTTAATTCATGATCTTTATTTTCGACATCCTAAACAATACTGTATCTCTATTTTTCTACTTAGTTGATTTTGGACATACCAAAACTTAACTTCAAAACAATCGATCTTAAACCTTGATGTGTTGCCATAAATGACAACCAAAAAGTGAATCATATTACCCAATTTGATCACTTTCCAACAATCTCTCCCTTTGGCATTGATGATAACACTTAAAAAAAAGGTACTAAGTGTTCCAACAAAAGAAAACTGTCTCGACTTCTTCTCCTTATCTTTTTCATTTTCTTTTCTTTTCTTTATATATATATATATATATATATATATATATATATATATATTCTCTCTTCTCTTCTTCATTCATTTTTTTGTTCTCTCTTCTTTTCTCTCCCTTT
Organism: Thuja plicata; assembly: GCA_018584345.1. Lineage (NCBI taxonomy): Eukaryota > Viridiplantae > Streptophyta > Pinopsida > Cupressales > Cupressaceae > Thuja > Thuja plicata. The sequence continues at coordinate 31,290 of MU213356.1, forward strand.
GACAACAATGAAAAAGGTGCATACAAATAAGTATCACTTTGTAATCACAAGTTTTAGAATGTCTTTGAAGGAATCTTTCAAAATCTTCACTTCGGAGCTCCATGTCTTAAACAATATCTAACTTATATGAATCAATCCATTGAATTCAAAAGATGTAGTTTTAGCATTCTTCAAGTCTGTGGGTAAGCCTTTAGCCAATGAGTCTGTAGTCTTTTCTAAATCTGTCAGATGTGCCTAAAGTATTGATAGCTTCAGAGTAATGAAGTTCCTCAGTAAATTGAATATGTTCAGTACTCTCTCCTTCTCATTCTCCAATACACTAATCTTAGCCAATATCTTTTTCACTTATGTGTCTAACTCTATAGTGGTCTATGAAGATGTTTCACAACCATCCATTAACCTGTTCAAAGTTTCCCTTTCCTTGGCAATAATATCTTCAACATTCTGAATGAGTCTGATAGGATTCATGTTGTAACCAAATAAATTTCTCCCATGTGTAATGTAGTTCTTTTCATTTCTCAGACAAGTTTTCACAACTCCTAAGTCCCATGAGATGGACTTGGATACCCTTATTAGCTTCTTCTCTTTATATGTTTTCTCTGCTTTCTCCTCTCCAGTCTTCAAAAAATTTATCGACATTTACATTACTACTTGCCAACAATAAGCTAGATGGTAAAGTTACCTCTTCCTTCTCATCTTCTTTTTGCTCAGTCTTTTGTCTTTCATCCTCTTTCTACTCATCTTCCATATTCTCCTCTTCCTTCTTAGGTTCATCAGCAATACAAGTGTCCATGGTTCTTGCAAAATGGTCCTTCTCATCTTGTGAGGGGTCTAGTGTTACTGCCACACCAAAAACATAGAAATCTGTAGTAGTGTCTTCTTTACTCTCTTCATCATTAGTTTTCGTGTCTTTTGTACTGTCAGCCATTCCCAATTGTGTAGGTAAATCTATCTTAGGAGGTTGGGGCTTGACAAAAGTAGTTCTCAACAGTATCTTCTCTAGTGCCTTATGAGTTTCCTCAGTCACTTCATCATATTTCCTTGCCATTATCTTTAGTAATCTTGTCTTTGTCCTCAACAGGGGTTTGAATGCTTTGACTATAGTATCTCTCTCTTGTATAGATAACACAGGTAGAATGTCATCAATCTCTTTGTTTCTAATTTGATCATCTTCAACTTGTGCCAAATGTTTTCTTCTTTCCAATTTTGTATACAAATCTGAGGTCATTCTTCCTTCAACTTCCAAAAGTGTCTTCTTGAAACTAAGCATGTGTTCTATTACAATGTCTTCAATTTTCAGTTTATCTGCTTCTTCATATCTTTCATAATATTTATCAATTGAAACCAATTTTCCTTGTTCAATTGCTCTTTTCTCCAGCATTTTAATGTCAGGTTTCCATGCTTTATTATTCTTAGTTTTCTTCTCTTTTTCCTCAGCTGTGCTCTTCTCTTTTGTCTGCATACTAGATCTAGTTACTCTAGGTGTAACTTCCTTCGCTTGTTCTACCTGCTGCTGTGGTGGAGGTGTGTTATCACCCATAATTACTTCAGGAGTGGAATGGTCATTAGTGATTCCACTAGCTACTCCAAGGGATCTATCTACCATATTCTTATTAATATCTTTCAGTTCTTCCTTAGATAGACAAGCCTTTACTCCACACTCATGAATAAGATTAGCAATCTTTCTCTTCCTCTGTCCTCTATTTTTTTATTCTCTTACCTTCTCTTACTTCTCCTCATATGTTCCCCATCTCTCTTTTGATGTATCAACTTACGATTCAAGAATATGTTCTACTTGCATGGTGAGTACTTCAGAACTCACTTCATAACCCATAGGGTAGCACCATTTCTTTCTAGGGGTCACTTCTTCAAAACATACATAGTTTGTTTCAACCATAAAACAAATTGTGTCCTTGTAATTGTCAACTATATCCTCATGTAGTTTGTATCTACTCTTCATTTGTCTTTGTAGAATTTTGATCATTGCAAATAGTTCTCCATCTACCCAAGTAGTTTTTTGTCTCCTGTAACTCTGTGAAATCAAAATACCAGTGGAAACTCCAATTTTCCAGCCACTAGGATGTAAACTAGGAAACTTATGTTCAATATGAATGAACATGTGTACCAATAATGATCCAAATCTGAAGATTTTCATTTTGTCTTTGTTCACAAGCTTAACATTCTCAACAAATTGATGTGCCAATACCTCGCATAGGTTGAACTGTGTGTTTTCTTTTACCATTCTCCATACCACCATAATAACTCTAGCTGATATTGAATTAGGTCTGCTGCTGTAGAAAAATTTGTAACCAAGTATCATTGTGATCAACCTTGCATCTTGTTCAAAAATATCGTTTACTATCATTTCCCTTCTGTCCCACTTCGAGTGTGTTAGGAATTTGACTTCCTTCTTGACATGTTTCTCAGCAACGAGAACAATTTCGGTGTTATCAAGACCAGCAATCTAATGAATTAGGTCACTGTATTTTTACAGGTTGGCTACCAATCTATATGAATTGGTCATGAACCCCACTGATAAGTATTTTTAACCATTTGTTTTCATCAAAGTCACACAAGTCCATAATCTTCATTATACTTAACTGACTAATGTGTTTCCATTCTTCCTTCATGATTCCATTTTTAGACACGTTTTCAATTTCTGTGAGTATATCATCCTCTCCTAATGTGTCATACTTATAGTGTATGTAAGCCCTAATATCTTCAACATGAATTACGCCATGTGGGGTCTTTAAAAATGCTCCTTCTGAGTCCTCTTCACACGACTTATAAGGATGTTTCTTGAATTTGTATCTAGGACGATCAACAACATCAAAAATTATAGGTGCATCCATAGCTTAGATAATGTAGAATACCTTTCACATGTGAAAATATGAGTTTATGCTTCGATCGATCACACACGGTAGGTGTATAAATGGTTGAATACTTCTTCTCTCTGATCTCCTCGGTTCGCTCTTTATCAAATGATAGAAAAATCAATCATCACACGGTGCTTTATACAAGTTAGGTTATGACTTTTCTTTTTCACTTCAAACTATCTGGTCGGCTGCAGAATCTCGTGATCAAAATATACAAGTCGGTTGATGATGCACTCTTAGATATATGATCCATAATGTTGGCTCAACATATTCCCAAGATCGCATGAGCTCACTACATGATTTGTGGGGCAGATAGATTCTGATCTGTTGTATTTAATGCTCCCCTAATGCATCTACTAACTCTCCTTGAACTGATGTCTCACTAGTTTCTTTAATCTTCCATATCTTGCCACTATTTTTGTCTTCTGCTTTCTTAAAACAATTTTCAAAATCATTCTTCACATCTGCAATACTCTTGCCAGTATCATTTCTATTCTTCTATGAATTCATAGGAGGTGGTGTTATTGTGTTGTCTACTCCATTATACTTGCAAAAAATTGCTATATGTCATGGATTATTACATGTGTAACATATAGGAGGTCTTCTTTCTTGATTAACTTGTAATTTATAGTACTTCGCAATGTGCCCAATGTTTTTACATTTGTAGCATGTAGGTTTCATTGTAGGTTCTCTTCTATTGTCTTGTCTATATCTAGATTTATTAGGTCTTCTGCATTCAGCCTTCTTGTGCCCATATCCATTACAGTTAAAACAATAACTGGAAAAAGTTCTAAAAGGGGAATTACCTCTACAATCTCTCTTCATGTGTCCAAATCTATTGCAACCAAAGCATCTGACTCTAAAAGGTCTGATTTTCTCTTTAGGTTCTTCAATAGATGGTTTCTCAGCATCAATCTTATCTACTAATTTCTCTTCCTGATTCTTTGAACATTTAGCTTCATTGAAGCCAATACCAGTCATGTCACCTTTAGGTTTCTACTTTTCTAACTATTCATCAATCAAGTTACTGCTCGTGTGAAGTTTCTCAATATGTTTCTTTGCTTCAGCTAGTTCACCTTTCACAATCTGATTGTATTTCTCCAGTTCCAAGTATTTGTTCTTGTAGCTATCAACTTCATCTTTCATTTGATTCAATTCATTGTTCAAGGTTTCTTCAACTTTCTTCTTATCATCCTCCTGTATATGTATTTCTTTAGCCATTTTCTTTTTCTCAAGCTTCAGAGTCTGAATCTCTTCTTTTAGTTGCTTCACCTGATCTGAATTATCCTTATCTAAATCTTCTTTTAACTGAACCACGAGATCTTCTCTTTGATTTCTAGAAAGTTGAAGCTGTTCTTTCAGTATCTTTATGAATTTCTTAGCTCTTCGGAGGTTAAACTTCAATTATCCATTTTCTACTTTAGCATTGTCAAGATCTTCAAGTGCAGCTTCAAATTTCTCCTACAAACCATTCAAATCCATTATGATCTGCCTCAAGCTGTTAGGCTTTCTCTCCAAGGGCCAAAAGCTCTGATACTAATTGTTAGGATTGGATAATACTGAGAGGGGAGGGGGGGGGGGGGGGGAATCAGCATTNGGGGGGGGGTGAATCAGCATTATAACAGTTATTTAAATTCTTCAACCCCTTCAACATTAACCATACAATTGTAGTAAAGGAAAGAGCATAAAAAAATAATACAAAACTCATAATACCATTATTTTTTTACGAGGAAACCCTGGCCAAGGGAAAACCCCGGTGGGGATGATACCCACAAGCATGCACTAAAGTATAATGTCCCTGTTAGGAGACCTAGCCTCGTTAGGAGCTGAATATTACATAGTACATTTCCTTATTAAAGGAATAACAACCCTATTAAAGGTTCACAACACCCTGTTAGGGGCCAATGAGCTTACAACTCTTACAATGTAATTCTGTTACAAAAGGTTCTTAGTGATGAACAAAAACAAGCATCACAAATACTTTGATAGTTCTTTTATAGCTCTGCCATTCTCTGCTCTGCCATTCGCATGTCTGCTCTACATATCCTTCCCTTTCTCACAAATCCCAATCTTTACCAAAAAGATCTTACATATATATCCTTTTAACTTTACAAAGTCGGCTCTCAGAATAAATATTACAAACATTGTCAAGTCGGCCTTCATTACATAATATAATTAATATAATAAATATTAAATGTATAGTCAGTGCTCTTGCATAGTCAAAGTGTAGAATATCAACATCAAAATATGTCTTCAACTTCCAGGGGTCCAAGTCTTGCTCCTTTATTCTTTGCTGCTATCCAACTGCTTTGTATCGATGTTCTCTATTGTCTGTCACTCTTCAAATCCTTATAACTCATCATAAAATTAACCAAATCAAAATCGATCTTAGGTATATGTCAGACATACTCCATACCATCTTTCACTAAGCTCGCATGCCTTAATTCATCGATCTCTATCTTTGACATCCAAAACAATATTGTATCTCTGTTTCTGTACTTAGTCAATTTTGGACATACCAAAACTTAACTTCAAAACAATCGATCTTAAACCTAGATGTGTTTCCATAAATGATAACCAAAAAGTGAATCATATTACCCAATTTGATCACTTGCGAACATAAGCATCCTCAACTGTATGAATCTTAAACATACTCAACTCATCCAGAATGTTAAATCTTAGACCATTAACATACCTAGCCACCTTCTCATTAGATACCTCTCCATGTCCAGATTTGATTGTCATCTTATAGTACTCTTCAATGTATTCCTTCACACTCATGCCTTCCTACTTCAAGTTTTGTAATTTTTTGAACAACTCTAATTAATAATCCTCAGGGATAAATTTATCTTTTAATATACCAACAATTACTTTCCATCTAGTGATTTTATATTCACCATGTTCTTCTCTATCTTTTTGTATCTCTTTCCACCATAAGGAAACGTGACGCTTCAACTTAGTCTGTGCTAATCTAACCCTATGTGGATCTTTGATATATTCTAGCTCAAAGTAATCCTCTAGTTCTCCAATCCAATCTATCAAAACCTCAAGATGCAAAGAATTAGTAAAAGTAGAAACATCCATCCTATCACTTTTACTTACTTGTGCCATAGCCCTTACCAATCTTTCTTCATTTGCACGAATATCAACATCTACAGTCTCAAGATCTTCAACAACTTCCTTGTATTCTTCTATAGTCTTAGGATTCCTTCGTAATCCAGTCAATAGATTTATTATCTCAGTTGTTATCTCATTTTGGAAGTCCTCCATCATTTGTTCTAGCCTTCTAGGGTTCATCAGGCTCTAGGCCACATCTTTCCAACCTTTTGGTGCAACTATCTTAGCTTCCACAATCTGATTACAAGATGCTAATTGCCTCTCTAATTGGCGATCTATTAGACACACTTGCAGCCTGCCTCTAGCTTAGTGCTCTATACCTCCTTGGTGTGACTTTACCTCTCAACAACCAACATCAAATATTTCCTAGCCACCTTGCTCAAGTCCTCTATGATTGCAAGTCAGATCTTCACTTTGCCACCTCGTGATCAACAGTTCTATGGCTTCACAAGTCCACGAACTTGGATTTTCTTATTTAGTAACCTCAACCATGATCTGATACCATCTTATGCAGGCACAGTCAGTTTCCATAATGGAGATGGTCCAACCATGCTGCAAGAGTCAACAAAATAGACATGAACTGGAAACATAGGTTGAAGAAGGGTGTTACAATGCAAATTGGTATTTTTAGGCAGACATTATCAAATTAGTTTTTAGTAATTTTGATAAATTTTCATAGCCAATAATTTCCATGTTTTTAAATGTTTTAATTGCTTTAATAGCTATGCAAGAAAATGTACTTTTTCAGTTTTGTCAATTCTAAGAGTCTAAATTGTGTAGAGAGAAGATACGATCTCTATATGGAAGCATGATATAACAGTTTTGAATCAATAAAAATAGGTTTACTACTGTATATAATCATATTATGTTTCCTGTTACAATTTCTCTGTTTGTTATCGCAATATGTTTATTTACTGTGTATCTAAAAAATTACAACTTCTGTGTAATGGGCTAGGTGTTTAAATGAGCTTGAACTGCTTCTCACGTCCAAGGCTCCCATTAGAGCCGTGTCCTGTGGTGATAATTGAAAGCTTTCATTTAACCTAATCATTTAAATCACAGATCTGTGCATAATAGTTTACAAGATACTATTTTTTCACATACACCAGCTTGAACCTATGTGCGTTTTCCCTAAACCATGTACCTCTAATTGCTTTCTCTTTGACATTATTGATATAAGCTGTGATAGTTTTGTTTATATTAACTTCTGAAACTCTCAGGTCTTTTAAGAAGCTTCTATTGTCATTGCAATAGAGTAACAAGGAAAGGGTCATGGGCAGAAAATGAATACTCTTCTGAGAATCAAAAGTTTGATATTTTCTTAAAAATATACAAGTCAGTGAAACGAATAAAATAAATAGAAGAACAAACAGTAGGTGGCTTTGATGGAAGCTTACAATATTTCTTATAAGTTCCACTATCAAGCGAATCGCACGTTGCATCTATTGAAGTGTAGAACGTATACAAAAAATATTGTAGTTTACACCTAATTCTTGACATGGAAATCATCTTTAAGCCTTTTCTATATGTATAATTATCATATACATTAACTTCTTATGCCCATATCCTCACTCTATCCATATAATTGTGATGAACACTAAACTTCTTATATGTATATAATCACCATCTTGGTAAAAACATTTTAGCTTCCTAGCAACTAAGAGTGGCGTCATAAAACTTGTCGAGAATGATTCAGAAATATCTTGTTCTAGAGCTTGCATATCAGCTGTTTCACTTGCGATTTCACTCTCTGCATGTGTTCTGTCACGCTCTTTGCAATTAGCTCTAACAGTTCACCTTCATCCCTGAAACAAACAGTAAATTCAAATTCAGCTATTTATAGTACGTAATCTAATGTATCAAGCTGATGAGATGGGCCGAATGAAACTTAGCTACTACTACAACAAAGTAAACGAAAGACTGAGCTTGCAACCTGGTACATTGAATTACTTTACGCACTACCATCTATTTTCAGTAGCTTTTGGTATCATCTATTTTCACTAGCTTTTAGCTTTTGGTATTTCTGATAATGTCTGCAACATTGTTTTTGAATTCAATTGTGCTTATTTATCTATCTATATATTGCATCAACGTTTCCATGAAAGAAAGCATAAGGAATATAAAGCAGCAGACTTAACCCATTAAAAAGATGAATAAAGGAGGAAGATCTATCATAAAGATGAATATGAAAGAGAGCATAAGGAATATAAAGCAGCAGGCTTAACCCATTAAGAAGATGAATAAAGGAGGAAGAGGAGAATCAGAAACGATGTCATGAGTTGTGTAAATCTACATGCTCTTAATTCTGATAATATAATCTAGTTCGAGAATACAGTAATCAATGCAAATGTATAATATAATAGGAAAAATAAATAAATCAATGGCATTTTATCCCCGAAAATTCAGGCCCTTAATATCTGACAACTCACGGAAAGCTAATTTCCATTCCTCAAGTATTTGCGGCTTGATTTTTCCAGCATCCAAATGCGTCTTGAAAGCTCTAGCATACATTCCGCCCTTGTCTTCCATTAGAAGTT
>MU213356.1:45625-64047 GCA_018584345.1 Thuja plicata
GCAGCTCTGTGCAAAAATTTGTAATCTGAAACTTGGGCATTAATATATAAAAGTTTTTGTTATTATCTCTGTGTGCATGTGTGCTCTGTTTTCTCTGTTCTCTGTTTTGCAGACTCTTCCTCTAACAGGTTTGAGACGAAACCTCAGGATTTTTATCTATGAAAGCATTAAGGTGATCCTTTACCTCTAAAGTGGGTGGTAAATGAGGCAACTTACTAGAGTATCCTCAAGAACACTTTTCAGCCAGATAAATGACTCCATCGCTACCTTCCGACATGTAATCCCTTTGAACCTCTGGACTTCGGTGGTCTGTGGAATCCCTTTCGAGTTACTTTATGAATATGGTGATCATTATTAAAAGCATTCAACTAAGAGGACTGGTCTTAGCCGCCTTAGGAACTAAGCAATGCAAGATGTTCCCCCAATCAAATAATGCCTCTGCACGAAAAGCTATTTGTTTGACTGAATCAAGCTAAATAGAAAGAACGGAATCATTAGGATATTACTTGGCTTATATTGATTTCAAGTTTAATTTTTATAGTGATTAATTTGTTGGGCAGAATTTACCGATTACTAATAGGATTAATATATCTTGAATTTATAACTGTACGCATGTTTTTTTTGTTTGTTAAAGTATGGTTTGTTAAGTCATTTTTTCTTAAAAACTTTAATTGTTGAGACAAATTTTATGAGGGATCAAATTTTATTTAATGTTAAAGCGTAACATTCTTGACCCTATTATTGATCATCTTGATGTCTCTAACTCCCTCAACTCTCATAAGAGATCCACCATCTTTTAAAATTGCTCATCATACTAACCCTTCAACTCTAAAATACCTTTAGACTTCTATTTTGGTTGAGGTTCACCACACAAATTAAAATTTTCTTTCGATCAATCTGGTAGTAGTTGATTGTCTTCTGTTTAGTCCACTTTGATATATCAATGTTCCTTTAGGGTACCTTGTTAGACTATCTATGGATAATTCCCCTCCCTCTTCACCTTATTATGTAGTTTGAATAAAAATATTATATGAACTATACTACAATGGTTGAATAAATCTATTTTGAAATCGTTTTCTCCATATCACACTAGAGTGAACATCTTGAGTTTACATATGGATGGGTCTAGTATTGTCTAGTCTATGTCATAGTGTTCTTTGTTGCAGTGGTTGTGCATGTTACTTAGGATGCATTTTTTATATATTTATGTTTTATTTTGATGACTTTATTTAGTCTCATATATCATGGAATGCATTTGAGTTTACCTTATGCACAATCTTTTGTGTAGGGGACTAGGACCTTTGAAACCCCATTTTTACCAATATGAAAAAAACTATCCAAGCCATGAATGAATGATTTGATCTATGCAAATAAGAATGGCTCCAAGCTCTGGCCATAATGAAAAAGCAACATGCAAGAATCAAGGGAGCGCCACAAAGAGATGGAGTAGTTCCAAACGGATTGTTAAAACAACATTTAACACTTGGAAAAAATATTGAATGAAAAATGTTGAAACATAATCTAAGGGCATGCTCAAGAAATTATTAATTTTTAGAATAAACATAGATTTAAACTATTATAAAAAGGAAGTAACCTACAACAAAATCATGAGGGCAAATATTGGAAAATAATGGATATTTCAAAAGTAAATGAAATAACTTTGTGAAACATCCTTTTATGTGTAATCAAATAAGGATTTAAAAAACTTTTCTTTTCCTTCAATTTTTATGGATGCATATTTATTAATAATATCTTTTGGTTTTCTTATTTTATGCAACATTTTCTATCTATACAAACTTTAGCCTAGAGTTACTATTAGGATTTAGGTGACATCAACCTTGTAAATGCTTAATTTATTATTTTTCCTAATTTATTTTTTAATTTACTCATAATAGGAACTTTATACCATTTAACCAAAAGTGGTGAAAGAGATCATTTAAACACAAACTCGTTCTTTATTCCTCTTTAGTTTCTTATCCTTGTTGGAAAAATGATTTCTATTTCAAATTGTACAGGTTGTGACACATTGGATTCTATATTCATGTGTTTGTCTGAAGATATACTTACTTCATTCAGTTATACATGTTAAAGATTTCCAAGTTGGATGCTTTGGTATTTCTATCATGGATTTAGGGTGATGGCGTTGGTTTGGTATTTCAACTTTAAGTTGAAGGTACCAATCATATGCAAATACAAATTAAAAGGATTGAAAATATTTCAATACCAAGAAGACGAAGGTAGTGATCATATGCAAATACAAATAAAAAGGATTGAAAATATTTCATTGCAAAGCTATAAAGGTTGTCTAAGGTAGCATCTTTCATGCACTTGCAAAAATGATCTCATTAAGAAGACTCGTCATTTTTATATATACTCTAATCTTTGTTTGCAAATAATGAGAACTTGATCCATTCTAAAGGAAAATGTTTAATATAAGTTGTATAAAAATTGTCATGGGCATCAAACACAATGTTAAAGGCGTAAGGCTTTGAAAATAAAAGAAAGGGAAACAAATACCTTCTTGGGATTGCAATGTTTAGTGATATATGATAGAAGACATAAAAACAAAAAATTATTACTTGAAGCTCATTTTGAAGGCATTTTATTATTTTATTTTGAAAAGCCCTCAAGCTAGGGCACAAGATGCTCAGTTAGGTTCTACGTTTTCTCAGCCGTAAGACAGGGGGTAACAATTCGATGATGATTTGTGACAGTTTGAACATGCATTGAGATGGATATGGTAGGATTATGCTAAATATACGTTTTCCTTACCTTTACATCTATTTTGTGTTGAAAAAAAATTATGGGTTTGTGTTAGTAGTAATGCTTCTTTTCTCTCTGTGACATTTTTGGTATACTTATTGTTCAAGAATTTTTTTCTTAAAAAGTTCTTTGTGTTAGGGATACAATATTTTTTTTGCCTCAATGCTAAGTCATATGTTTGAAACCCTGAGAAAACTTCAAATTTGACATAAACCCTAGATGTTGTGTGTTCAAGCTTTGCATTGGTTTCCTTAAAACCATAAGTTTTTAGGACTTGTTATAGTTTCAAATTAATTTTCTCACTCACTTAAATTCCTTTAAACCCATGTATTCATATTATCATCGGGCAGGGCCATGTCTTTAATTTTCCTAAGTGATAGCACTTTTATTTCCTTATCTTAAGTTTAAATGTCCTCGCAAGCCCTTTTATTTAAATCGTAAGTGTCATTCCACTTAATTTCAATCCAACAGATAGCGCAAAGCCTCAATGGAGAGATGATCATGAGATACTCATCGAGGCATTGCACTTGGACCAAGTAAGTCTACTGAACTGTCAGGCCATAAAATTTCAAATGATGCGAAAGTAATGGCGGAATGTGTGGCCATCTCAGCTCAAATTTAATTCTAACTATTGTTGAGATTGCGTATAAGATTGTCTACTTGATTTTTCAAATGCCATAATTGGTGAAGTGATTGAAAAAAAGAAGACTTGCAGCGTCTTCTTTATGTTTTCTGACATTTGTAGAACAGATATGTTATTCCGTGACCCCACTCCTAAGCATTGTGAATTTGAATTGCAGTAGGGTTTTGGTATTGTGAAGTAAATTGGATATGTGTGCGAAGCTGATATTTTCTGATTGAGAAACCATAATTTAGAAATGACACCTCAAAGAGAACTCATAGGAAAAATAGACTATCAAGAAAGGAATGCCTGTGAGGATATTTTACAATAATTAGGTAGATCCACAAATGATTCTACCAAGCTTAAGGAATTGGTACCAAAACACCCTCGTTTGAAAATTAGGGAGGGTTTGTATGACAAGTGTAAATGGGTTAGAGATGTAAACATTGGGATGATCGGTTTAGCATTGTTCAAAGTAGTTTTTGGTCAAAGAAATGCTTTTTCACCCAATAGCAATATTTGGCAATTTGATGTGAGGAAATTAGTAGTCACATGAGTATTCATGGATGTTGATCTATTAAATCAATTGGCATAAAAGTACGATAATGTGGCTAGGGTTATAAGAGATATAAACGGAAATTTTATGATGAGCATCACATCTGAAGAACTATGAGAGGGTTAAATAATTAAATGGACCCTTTGATCAACTAGGTAAAATTGATTTTGATGCATTCAAGGAGGTTTACAATTCTCAAAGAAACTAACTTAGAAATGTGCCCCTACAAGAATTCTTTAATAAAATTGGAGGTTTGGTTGTGGTAGGACCTAATACACCAGAACCAATTAAGTTGGATTATTTCAATATAAAGGCCAGAGGTGTATATAGTGCTTTGAGTCAGATCTTCGGAGATGATGAAGAAAATGAGATGCACATTATTTATATGTTCATGATGATGCATATTATTCATCCACATCTAGTCACTATTTTTTATTTTTCTTCTTATGTTTCTGATTTAATCCACCATGGTTTGATAGGCATTAGAAATGCAAAGGTAGCTAAACCATTTGGCTGGTATTCCATGTTAATGCATATCTTCTTGTTCAAGGGTGTTGATTATTTTGAGAAGGATAGAATAATTTCTCAGTTAGGAGGACAAAAATCAATCCAAACATCCCCTCAAAGGATGATTACTTAGGAGCCTTCCCAACCATCCTCTACCAGTCCAATTATTGAATTTCCTCCTTCCCCTATATCATCTAGCTCTATTTTAGAGATAGAGATTAATTATGAAAATGATAAATTGATAGCATAAAGGACTAGGTTGGAAGGAGTAAAGAGAAGTTTCATAATGCACAATCATTGGTGCAGTAGAGATATGAGGATAAAGTGAGAAGTACAATTATGCATTTTGCTGATAATATAGATCATGCTTCTATTTACATAAGTGGGAAGAATATTATTATCATTTTAAATTCTTTAGAAGAAGACAAGGATAAGTCGGAATAAATTATGCAAGATTGGAAAGGAAGAAAGGATGAATAAAAATCATTTTATTTTTTATCCAAAAGGGAAGAAAATGTTTATATTGTACTAATGACCACTTAGAAAAGGGCCAACACTTTAAGAAAAGAATATTCAAAGGCCCATTTTGAAATATTCCCTAACCTATTTTGAAAAGGTGGAAAACTAAAAAGGGAAGCCACATGGATGAGGGAGATGGGTGAATAATTGTCAATAAGAACTAACATTATCATTAACTTGGAAAGCACAATTTTATTTGTTCAGACTATGGAGATAATTGAAAAGGATAGATCATTCTTTGGGTTCTGGAAAAAGGAAGTTGAACAAATAAAGACAGAATGGGATGAACTAAGCATCAAGAAAGATGAAGTCATTAACTTCCCTTGGCCAAATGATGAGGTGTTCACATCCTAGAAGGATAGATATAATATAGGTGAATAAGAGGAAATAATACAGGTTCAACAGATGGGAGTCCCCTCCCAAGCATTTTGAAATGGACAATGGATATAAAAGATCTTTGCATTAGGAGACCAAGGAAACAAATTCCATATGGCAGGCTTAGGACAAATTTGAAGCAGTTGCAAGCACCATGCGGTCAGATGACAAAATACTTAGAAGAATCTTGTAACAAAGTGGTTATCACTTCTCTTGTATGCTTGTGTTTTATATGAGTCATATACTTTGTCCTTTTTCTAATTGATCTGTAGCTTGTTGCAATCCTTTTTCTCTAAATGGATTCCCAAGGTCATCGGAAAAGGGATAGAAAGTTGAGTGTTGTAAGAATATGTAAATTTTTAGTCAGGGAAAATAGAAGATGTATTAGATAAGTGTCATAAGTGGAAATAACCTTGAATGTCTATAGCATAAACTATTGAAGTGGTATATGTCTGATTGGAATTTTTATATAGAGATATGATTATTCACACTTAATACAAATATCCAGAGTTCAGTCTCCCCTTTTGTGTTCATCCCATGAATTTTTAATTTTCTAACTCATTTGCATAGAGTTTGTCTATGTATGTTTTGTTATTTCTGAGTTTTGATCTAGGATGTAATTAAAAGATGCTCTAAATAAAACATAAATTCATCTTGATAGGCACTAGGATTTTATAAGTAGTATGGGTTTGGGATAGTTGTATTTATGCCTTGGAATCTCAAACAATAGTTGATTTTTGTGTTTCTATATCTACCTAAAGGATATTGCCCAATGGATAAGGCACTCATTTGAGATAAATATCTTCCACTTTGATACATGTTTGGTTGGGTTTTACTATATTCTTTAATTATAAAGATAACTCTGAAATCCTTTAAAGTTTAATTTTTGTTTTGTTGTATGTTCTTAATGATAACTGAGAATTAGTGAGTGAGTGGTTTTCATTCAGTATTGTCATTCTCATTTCCTGTTGTTCTAAATCTAGAGAAAGTTGCAAATTGTTATATATTGAGTTGGATTAGGTGTACCCACCTTGGTATTATAGAACCAAAAGTGTAGAGGGCAGTTGTACTGACCTAAAAGTGGTCAAATAAACTCTAGACCCATAATCTCAGTCTCATATCAATAAACCCTAATCTTGATAATTCTAAGTCCTAAACCAAATGGGCTATTCATCAATTTCAAGCTAATTTGACCTGAATCCTAGGTCCTTATTAATCATCGCACTTGATTAATTTATTAATTCCTAAAAATATGATATATTGGAAAATAAACCTTAAGTTAATTATTTAATTCATATTCTAATATATTAATTAAATAAAATTACTAAATTGTCAATAAAATTCAAAAAGGAATTAAATTAATTAATAAAAACAAAATATGCATTTAAAATCAATTAAAACTTTAAAAATGCATATGATGTCATCAACTAATTTTTTTGAATTGGAAATAAATCTATTTTATTCAGTTGATTTATTATTATATTTTCTCATTTTGGAAATAAATCTGTTTTATTTAGTTAACTTAATCTTATCTATTTATCATTTTGAAAACAAAGCTATTAGCTGAAAACTAATTATGGAAGTTTCCAAAAAGACTGAATCTTTCAGCCAATTAATAGGCTTGCACATGGATTATGCTCCCTCAAACTGAATCTAAGCCAATCATTTCCTCTAATCTTGACCGTCAATTTTGGGAGAAATTTTCTATAAAAGAGAGCTTCATTTCCTTCACAAAGGATCCTAACTTTTTCTATCGTTATTATACTGCATTTTATGTTCTATCATTCTTAGCTTTTAATCATTTAGCATTGTTGTTATTACTTTCGAGCATGCAAACTATAATCTTAGAGCACATTTGATTTGGGTTTTAAAATCAATCATCATCTTTCATTTGGTGCTTTAAAATAAATCTATTTAGCTTGGATGAACAAAAACTTGCATTTGCACTTAGATTAATCATTTAGTTTCATCATATAGCTTTAAAAGCCTTCATTTAGAATAGTGTGTAGTCAGTGGACTTTGCGATCACCTGAGAGAAAATTCCATACTCCTGCCTACTAGAAGGCAATGAACCGGTGTAGGTTAGCTTAGGATGTTTTTAATATTTTCAATTTCATGTTTTCTAACCCGCTAACCACTTAATGGATCATTGAAGTCTATGTTTGGAGCTGCAGGTACCAACCCAAATTCACGCATACATTTTTGGCACCCATCATGGGGATCAAACCTCATTTTGAGCTAAACCTTACCTATATCTTCACTTTAACCCAAATTTGACTCCACAATCACGTCCGGATCATAGTTTGGGTTTGAAATGACTATAAATTTTCCTATACCTGCCAAAAATAAAATCTGTGGTAAATTTTTTAGCCCGAGCAGGCCGTATAACCCTCTGCACACAAATCGAGGCATAATATTTTTTGTACATGATTTCCTCTGTTAATTCATAGAATCTTCTATTAATCTTTAGAATCTTTCTCTTATATAGAGTCACAAAGTTTTGGTTAATATCATATGGCCAAGATCTGTACATGTTTAGGCACTCACAACATGCATTATGTCTTCCTACATCCCGACAGTGGTGACCAATACCCTCATCCCTTATGCTTTACTAATGCTACAACAAGCTTTGTATAAAAAGAAGAAAGTTTTCAATAGTCCCATGAATGTGGGACTAATAGGCCCAACTCCCATGGAACTTCCACAACTCATCCCGCACCACCACACAGCCCGCTACTCTTCCGTAAACCCTCCTCCTCCCTCCACAACTCACTTCCCAAGCTCTCTCGCTATACCCTCTCCACCCATAGCTCCCTACGCCACCACACCCTGCGCTTAACCCTCTCCACCCACAGCTCGCGTTGCGCCCTACCCAACCTCCTCCCCTTTCCCCACTTTGCAAACCTAGCTCCTCCACTCCCCACCTGCAACCCACCTCCTCTGCCACCTCCATCCGTAGTCTCCCCTCCACTGCACTACCACTACAACACCTCCCTACATTCAACCCTCTGCTTTCACCACTTCCCTCCGCCCAGCACCACCTCCATCTCCACCTAGTAGGGTGTTTTAAAATTTGACAGCCATTCAGAGGTCAAAATACAAGGTTATTTGCTTTCCACGAAGGCCTATGGACTATCAAATTTAACACCACAGTTTGATGAAATCATCATAGATTTGAATTTCTCTTCCCTCACCACATGCGTTTTTGATTTTACTGTCTGTCTTTGAAAGCTCATATCTTTCTCATTTTAGGTCCAAATTGAGTGCAATTTTTTTTATTTTGGGTATATTTTCCTGAAGATCCCTATGGTGAAGTTAGTTTCACTTATTGATCACTGTACCCATCTAATCCTCTATTTTGTAGCATCTCGAGCCTCGTATGGGCTCATATGGTAACATTTTTGAGTGAATCAGATTTCCAATTTTATGATTTTTCTAATGCTGACCAATCTTTGGCTTTTTTGTTCTTGAGCTTATCTTTTGATTACAACCCAAAAATGGTTTGCAGGACGTTGTAAATGAAGAACAAATCATAAAATACTAATGAGTTTGATGTAGGACTATTGTCGGAGACTTTGTGTGTCCTCCAAAACTATCATGTCTGTGTTTTGTAGTTAAATAACACTTCACATTTGGTGCTTAGAAAGAATCACTTTTCTTATGTATTTGAAGTGTTCTCTATATTTTTAATCCCAAATATTTAAATGAACATATCCTCTCCCCTCGCCTTCGCGGATCTTAGGTGTAAGAGAAATTCATGCAAATCTTTTAGCGTGGCTACCTCCCAAGAGATTTAATAGAGCCGGTGAGAGGGATTGCCCAATTGGTAATAGGCTAAAGCCAAGCCCTTCCAAACTGGTATATAAAATATCATTGTGATGAATCTCATAGTGAACATATGTTGATTTCTCTATGCCGATAGAACATCTCCCTCAGTATCCTCATGGTGAGTAAAAATGTATAAAACTTAACTTCTATAGGCTAGGAGGCATCATTAATGGGGCTAATCTGCCACATGTATAGCCACCTGAACGAATGCCTTGACTAAATTTTTTTTTCTAGTGACCAAAATCCCTATATCTGCTGGCGCAAAAGGTCAGAGACCGACTAAGACATCCCACATTTTCATGGCTCTTAATAGAGACAATGGTCCCTTGGGAAGTGATTACCCCTGGGATTCAAAGCTTGGCGTGCCTGAGAAGTGAGTGCACTGTAAGGAGAAGCCCGTTCCTCCAAGCTTCTAAGTTGTACACTATGAGTAGGCATGGCTTAAATTTGGTTCAAGTGGGAATTCAATAGATATTTCCCTGACTTACCTAGGTTGTGGTGTGTCTGTTCATTTTACAACAACCACTATCATTGACGTGTCTTGCATGAGTGAAACATCAAACAAAAATCCAAACAATCAAAACAAAAATCAAAACAATTAAACAAATATGCACTCTTAGGTGTTAAACTACTGAACTCTAAAAATCAGTCGAATTGCTGTCCAAGTTGGCATTCTGTCGTGAAGGTTCTGTCTGAATTTTCACCAAATCTATGTTCTCACCAACATCACTACTAGTTTGTCTTTGACTGTAATCTATTGATAGTCTCACTCGCTTGCTGGTTCAAAATCTAACTTTGTTGTGCTAGTCCAAGTCACTTGTTATCTTAATCATCTTTGTCTACACTTTCCTTATCCTGAGTTGCGAGAGCAGGTTTGTTAACCTTGACTCAAGATCGGAGTCATTGCCTCTCTCTCTCTCTCTCAGACATTATCTCCTTTGTCTTTTGGTATTGGACTTAGTTAGTACTTTACACATCACTTCAGCACATGTCAGGCAATCAATTTATTCACCATACCTTCTCTTCAATCTTCTAAGGGTAAAAGTACAAACCTGTGTCACACTTTTAAAAAGGAAGAGGACCACGACATGTAAAATTGTTAATTTTTAATGACATAAAAGTGGCATTTGTGTTTATAATTTGAAAATGATGTAAACTAATGAAATGTGTAAAATTGGATGTACTTTATGCCTATAAATTTTTAAATTTTTTTGAATAAGCATTGACCTACTTTTTTAATTTTTGAAGTCCATTGTTTAATTGCTCAAAAAATGCTGAAAATGTAGGGTCTAGTTCCGTTTAACTAAATATATGCAAATAATATTTTTTTCCTCTAATTTTAGAATATGTTTTAGATGACATGTATAGCTAGTGCATAAAAAAACAAATATTGGTTTTCGGTATATATTTTTTCTGTTATAACTATTCAAAGTCGGAGTTACCCGAAATTAATAGTTTTTTTCTCCCTCCACATTTGCCCTAGCAAATCTACACCATATACAAAACAAATTATATATTTTTGAAGAGGACTCTCTCCTCTAGTGTTAAATATAAGTTTTAAATTTTTTTGAAATTATTTGCTTTTTTTTTTTTCTTTTTTTGAACGAGCATGTTCTTCAATTTTAAAATACCTACTTGGAGTTTTTTCAAATTATAATATATTATATGTAATCAAAACATAATAAAAATTATATGACCATAATCTAGACTGCGAGCTCTACAAAAGGGTATATTTAGATTTTAAAAATGGTTGAGTTTCGATAAGCAATCAGTTGTTTAAGTGAGAAGTTCTATAATTTTGAAATTTTTGCCTATTTGGCTACCACATAACATGCCACATAGGCAGTTTCAGCCGAAACTAGTTTGGCCAAATCTCCCTATATAAATATGTACCAATTCTTCAACCATAGAACATAGTTGGCTAATATTTACTCATGAATTTTTTGGCCAAAACTGGTCTGGCTGAACCAGTTTCAGCCGAAACTCATTTGCCACATTGACGCCACATGGCGCAACATTTGTGCCACATATGTACGACCAAAAATACTTTGGCCGAAACTATTTTGTCTGAATTTTTTTTGGCTAGAACTATGAAAATGGTCCTCAAGTGCGACACAACTTCATACTTTTACCCCTAAGCAAGCACATCAAGATAATCTTACAATGTCCTAAAGTAAATGGGCTAAACCTTATGGTCCTAACAATGTGAAAGAAGAGATTCTTATGGAAGATTTATCAAAACAGCTTCAAGCTTTGAAATCTAAACTCCAAGAATTAAAGGGGCAAAAGGATAAACCATCCAACCAATCCTCATTAAGATCAACTTGTCCTTTTCTATTTGATCATGATTCTCACATCTCTCCACTTCCTACCAACATGGAGAAATATTGGTATGGGGATCCTCTTTGATCAAAAGATTGTATCCAAAGCCCTAAAAGCTATTGAAAACACCATGAAGTCTCCCTCTAAAGGGATTAATAATCTCATGAAAGAAAAACATTGGGTTAAACGCAAGAGGGACTTCACTCCTTTGGGACAATCTTACGAATAAGCATTGGAAGAGCTTCTTGAGCATGATCTAATCACATTACCTCAAGTCATATCATGTGGATTAAAATTATTGAGTACCTATTATGCATTTGATTCACATAACAAGCGTAAACCTTCATCTTGCATGGAATTGAAACATAAAATCCAAGATCTCATAGATGATGGCATAATCGAAGTAGAAAATCCTAATGATTCGTCTAATCTTGAGCATGATCAATATCAAGAATACATGTCTAGCAATGGTTCATATATCACATCTACTTCTTCCACCATTCCTCCATCTCCTAAAGCTTCAAAACCAGCCACACCATCTCTATCAAAGAATGAACCTAATGATGACTATGTCTACCCTCAAGGACTGCCTCTCAAAGAGATCCAAGCTAATCAGCATACAACTACAAGTCTTTCTTAGGATTGAAAGATCATAGACCCAAAGCATCAATGTGCTACAACAATTATGATGCCTACTCAAAATGATACTCCATGAACTTGTCAAGAATCCCATATGCAGATCAAAACTCCTACCTTGTCCATAGAAGTGACTCCATGTCAAGAGGGCAATCCAAAGTGTGGAGAAATGAATATCGGTAATGATCAAGATCAAGATACCATCCATCCTTATCCAACACTTGACCAACATCAGATATCTCAAGAGTCCCATGATGATTTTATCACCCCCTTCCATTTCCTCCTACAAGACACTCTTACACCTCCTATATCTTATCCATCTCCCAAGAAAGATCAAGATATCCTTTCCACCATCTCTAGTGAACCTATTGAAAATCAAGAGAAAAGTACCCTTTATAAACCATCTAATGATCCTTGTCAAGATCAGAGCATCCCATCATCCAATTGTCATATTGTTCCATATCCAAAAACCATCATTCCTCAAAATCCCTTGTAGAACAATAAATCCATTCAATCTTCAATTGCTCCTATCAAAGCTACTGATATGCCTATTGATATAAAGATGAATTCAAATGATGAGATCCTTGGAAATGAATCTCACTCTAAAGATGTTGATATCCCTTCCACACCTCATATCCCTCCATTCAAACGTAAGCATCATCCTTCTCCATCCTCAAAATCTATCCTCGGTCCTTATAGCCCAAAGCTGAAACCATCAAACCTTCCATCTATATTGGGTCCTTATTGTTGGAATAGTCTCAAGGGATAATTGAGAGGGGGGGTGAATCAGTTATCAAGTAGTTTAATTATTTTCTCCAATTAATTACAGAATAACATTAACCATTAACACATTCATATAACACAAGATAGAACACAACAATTTTGGTTACAGGGAAACCAAATAGGTAAAAACCCCGATGGGAATTAGCACCCACAAAGAAATGTACTTGAGTATAATAATCCCTATTAGAAGATCTTACAACCCTGTTAGGAGTTGATCTTTACAATGCAATAAGTACAGAGACCTGGTTAAGGGTCAGACCATGTTAGGAGTCTTTTGCAAATAACCTTGTTAGGCATGAGGACTCACTGTCCAAAAGCTCATTGCTAAAATGATGAAGGCTGCAACCTTAAGTAAAATAGATATACACTATATATGATAAATGAACTGCTTGAGTAGACCTACTATCTTGATTAGTTCTAATGTATTGTATGCTTTCACTGCTTCTTCACATAGATATTTTCTTGATGAATGAAATGTCTTTACTATCCAAAAATAACTGACATTTTGTTCTGTACTTTTTTTTGTCTCTTTTCTTATCATTCACACTTGGTGATATTCAAATTAACTACTATAAGTATCTTCTCCACAATATATGATCTTTGTCAGGTTTAGGAATCCCTTTAGTACTTCTTTAGTCAGCCAAACCAAGCACGCAACATAATTATAACCGCGCAACTTAAACTGAATATATGTATCACTTCACGTAGTCAGCTCCACCAAAATTACTCAAACATCATGATTCGGATGAAACATGATCAGCGCCTTTGTTTAATAGTCTTGACCTCATAACTAAACATTATTCAGAATATGCATATCCCGAAGATAGACGCAAAAGAAGAATTAATGAAATTACTATCGGCTTCCTGAAAATAGTCGTCTAAAACTGTGGCTAGTAAACAGAGTAACATAACTCAACTCTTACTGAACATATGAATCTACATGTAGGTAAATGGTGTAGTAACTATGTTTAAAACATAAAAACAACCACACAAGGCTTCCTCATATTCATACTAAAAACTTAATATGGTTCACTTCTGTATACTATATGTTGTCATCAATGACAAACATACAATCAACTATTTGCACATAAGCAAATCTCCAATAATGTCCCCCTTTGACATTGATGGCAACATATGATTAAAAACACCATCAATCCAAAAGTGTTTCCTTTCTTTTTACAATCTTGTCAATATCCTCATCAAAGGTTCCTCTTTATTGCTGCACCTCCTCTGACTGTGTTTTTATTTTCATGACTATATAATCCCCTAGAGTATATGCTCCCCCTTACTATATACTCCCCCTTTGACATCAATGGAAAAGGGTGCCAAACACAAATAAGCACAGGTACTACTCCAGAAGTAGAGTAGTCAACCATTCATCAGTCACCAAGGACTGATGTTCTTTTCTGCACATTCTAATCAGACTCAGGAAAGGGAATTACTCCCAGGTTCTCCCTAAGATACTCAAAAGTATCTTTTGATAAAGGCTTTGTAAAAATATGTGCTAACTGTTCTTTAGTGCTCACATAATCCAACTTTACTTCTCTATCTGCAACTTTTTCTCTTAGAAAATTATATTTGATCTCAATGTGTTTTTTCTATGCGTGCATCATAGGGTTCTTTTACATATTGATAGTGCTAGTGTTATCGCAGTGAATAACAATAGGATAATCAATATGAATACCAAAGTATTTAATCATCTATTTGATACAAATCATTGTTGAACAATTCAATGCTCCTACAACATAGTCAGCTTCTACTGTCGAATGAGAGATACAATTTTGTTTCTTGCTTGTCTAAGTAACAAACCCGTCTCCAAGAAATACTGCTCCTCCTGATGTACCATTTCTGTCATCAACACAACATGCCCAATTAGCATCAATATACACATGAATTTGTATATTCTTTGAGTTAGGTTACCATAAACCATAGTCTATAGTCCCTTTTAAGTATCTGAATATTCTTTTTATTGCCATTAGGTGATTTTGTTTAGGTCCAGCTACAAATCTTCCAACAATGCCAACTACATTGGAAATATCTGGTCTAGATTGAGTAAGATATATGAGTTTTCCAATCATAGAATTTTATAGTGTCTTGTCAACTGATGTGGAATCATCATCTTTAGAAAGCTTTCTTCCTATTATCATGGGGATGCTTACTGGTTTTCAATATTCCATTTTGAAAGTCTTCAATATCTCCTTCACATACTTAGACTGATTTATGAATATGCCTTTGTCTATTTGTTTTACATTCAATCCTGAAAAAATATTTGATAGGTCCAATCATGCTCATTTCAAAATCACTTTGCATCTCTTTGGTGAATTTTGCACTAAGTTTGTCATTACCTCCAAAGATAATGTCATAAAAAAAGATAGCAACAAGTAGTAATCCATCAAGTGTTTCTCTTATAAATAAGTTGCAATCTGTTGCTCCCTTTTTGAATCCAATCTTTGTTAAGTAACCATCAAGCCTCTCATACCAAGCTCTTGGGGCCTGTTTAAGTCCATAGAGGGCTTTCTTTAATTTGTGTACCATGTATGGTTTGTCTAAAATTTTGAATCCTTCAGGCTGCTCTATTTAGAATTCTTCTTTTAAGTCACCATTCAGAAAATCTAACTTGACATGCATCTAATATACCTTGAAGATCTTGAATGTTGCATAGGCTAAAAATAACTTTATAGCTTCCATTCTTCTCATAGGGAAAAATGTATCAGTGTAGTCTATTCCTTCTCTCTGCACATATCCTTTACATACCAGTCTTGCTTTGTTTCTTACCACTGTACCTTCTTCTTTCATCTTATTCCTCAATATCCATTTTGTTCCAATCACAATTTTGTTCCAAGGTCTAGGGACCAATTCCCATGTATCATTCTTGATTATCTAATCTAATTCTTCTTGCATAAAACTTTTCCAATCTGAATCATGGCACGCATCTTCAACACTTATGGGTTCAATCTGTGAAAGTAAGCATACTTCTTCATCAACGGTTGAACATTTTTCTCTGGATATTGTCAAGAATTTAGCGCTATGATCTCCAATGATGTCTTCCTTAGAGTGGTATTTGGATGTGTATTTTGAGTTTTTAGGAGGGACACTCTCATCTGTAATCTACGATTCTTCTTCACTTGGTTCAGGATATCTTACATGAAACATCAATACAGTCAAACATTTCTTCAATAACTGTGTCTTTATTGATAGGTCTAGGTTCATCTTCAATCATGGGAGCACATTCATAGTATCTTTCTTAAATAATAAACTTCTCATCAATCTTCACATGAGTATGTTCAATGATCTTCTTCAATCGTAGATTAAAACATCTATAGGCTTTGCTTTTAGTAGAGTAACCAAGAAAAATACCTTCATCGCTTCTAGCATCAAACTTGCCAATACTATCATCTCTCTTGATCTAGCACTTTCTTCCAAAGATTCTAAAGTATTTTACAATAGGTACATTACCAAACCAAAGTTCATAAGGTGTCTTGTCTGCGCTTGGCCTTAATTGGATTCTATTAATAGTATATCTACTTTTGTATTGACTGCATCTCTCCAATAGGTATGGGAAACCTTTACTTCAATCATGATAGTGCGCACGGTGTCAAGTATTATCATGTTCCTTCTTTTTGCAATCCTATTCTGCTGAGGGTTTCTAGGTGCACTTAACTATCTTTTGATTCCATTTTCCTTGCAGTAATCGTAAAAATGGACAGAGGTGAATTCTCCTCCTCTATCTGATCTCAGACATTTTATCTTCAATCCAGACTCATTTTCAAATTTGGCTTTGAACGCTTTGAATTATTCAAAGGCTTCATATTTATCGTTCAAGAATGTAACCCACATCATCCTTGAGAAATCATCAACAACAAAATAAAATACCTTTCTCCATAGTATGATCTTGTTTGAGTAGGTCCACATAGGTCTGTATGTATCAGATCTAATTTGTTCTCTACAGAGTTTTGTTTACTCCTGAATGTGGTCCTGACATGCTTCCTCATTACACATTCCCTACACATAGTATCAACTGGTCTTTCAATACTTGGAACGTCTCTTACTGCCTTTACATTACTTATCTTTACTATGTTGTCAAAACTGATATGACAAAGTCTCTTGTGCCATAGCCAGCTGTCATCCACTTTTGCAACAAAACAACTTACTTTAGAGTTAAGGTGAAAGACATTACCTTTGGTCTTTGAGCCTAATGTAATCATGTCTCCTTCTTTGTTGTTGATAATACGTCTGTTGTTCTTGAATAATACCAACTGATAATACATTAGTATAAAAAATTGATATGTGCAAAATACTAACAAAATGTTAAGTATATACAACATATATAATCCTTAGTCATTTAATGACTCCCCGTATGTATATGCTGGTATATCTGTACATATGATGTCTTTCCTTATACATACTATTTTCATCATTTAAATATACATATACATAACTACCATTTTCCGATCTGAATAAATGAATGTACATATCATCTTTCCCTATTTGTATTTTGTACTCTCCATTTTCCCCATTTTTTTTATATTAAAGACAAAGGTCTTTACCTTTAGAGCTTATAAAAAATATGGGAATGTGAAGAATTCATTTCTTCCATCATCTTCTCTGATTTCTCTTTGAGGTTCTCCAGAGCCATGTGCTTGAGTGTAATTTTGGAGTTCATATCATAGATGCTATCTGCCACAGACATCTCTGGGGTTGCAATCAGTCTTGCTGAGCTGATATGTTGTTGGAGCAGTATAAGGTTTCATAGAAGTTGAGCTTGGAGCTCGGTTACTTCTTCCTTGAAATGTGTCTCTGCCTCCCACAACTCTTGCCTTAACCGTTTAATCTCTATTATATTTTCATAATGTAGTTTGACTGCATTTTCTCCATCGGTGGTTAAGCTTTGTGCACTTTTTGCTAGATCTGTGTCCAACTTTTCAATATTGTCACTATTCTCCTTAGTGAACTTTTCTATTGTGCTCAATGTTTGAATCAAGGCTATAGCTTTGGATATGATAAGATCTAATTCAATGATGAATTTTGTTAGCTTTACCTTATTTACCACCACTTCTTGGCTGATGTTCTCTATGAGCTTCTATTGGTACTTCATCTCAGCTCTCTCCTCTATTTCCTTCTCATCATCAATGTTATGAGTTGTGATTGTGGTGGTGAGGGTAGCTGATTGATCAAGTATTGGCTTGGTTTGATCAATGTCAACATTGAGTGCAATTTTATGTAGAATGTCCCATGTTGTCTCTAGTACCATGGAGTCCATGTGCTATTTCTTTAGCTTCTCTTGCAATGCCTTCCTTTGGCATATCTCTCCATATTCTTTTAATGCTTTAAAGCAAAGTGTAGAGGGGTCACACTTTGGTATTTCAATGATTTAATCCCATGTAACCTCTAACTTCTTCTTCTTCTTCTTCTTCTTCTTCTTCTTCTTCTTCTTCTTCTTCTTCTTCTTCTTCTTCTTCTTCTTCTTCTTCTTCTTCTTCTTCTTCTTCTTCTTCTTCTTCTTCTTCTTCT
>MU213357.1:24182-93893 GCA_018584345.1 Thuja plicata
CCGCTGCTACTATCATGAATCAACCTTTTTGGTAATCTATTAGGATATACCTCAATTATAGAAGACGGTTAAGTCCTACTCTGTTAAGAGACTTAATGCTTCAATGGTTAAACTGAAACACAATGACTTGTTTCTAATGCAACTTTGAATTGAAAATATTTAGATCTATTTATGTACAATACCTCTCTGATCAATGTATCAATTCAATTCCTTTGTGCTTCACACTTTCTGCTCTGTGATGTTGTGCTTCACTGTTCGTCGGTGTCTGCAGAATTTTTTAGCTCTCGCTTAGCTTGATTGATCAGGACTGTATGAAATTTATCCTTCACTAGTTTCTCTTCAGCATCTTCTTTCAATTCCTCTCCCCCATGTATCTGAGTGCATATGGAAATGAATTATGCTTGTCTCTTATATAGACATGATTTTCCTTGATTCTTGATTCTTGATTCTTGGCATGAAAAGCAATCCAGCCAATTTGTTTTACGTCTTTAACTCCTGATTTATCTCGTAGTTATCTTCTTGCCAATTGTATAAATCAATTGCTTAACTGTGGTCGAATAAAAAAAATAAAATAACCTGTTAATTCTATCCTTAAGCTCTGCCAGCTAGATATTTTGTCATTTTCTGGTCTCTCTATTCTATCGGTCAAATATGTGGTTCGTCGCCGGTGACAACTATCAATTCCATTGGTGCAACTTCAGTTAGCTTCGGGATCTCTGTCCGTCAGGTATCATTGGATCTTTCTCATCGAGAAACTCTATTTTTCAGCTCATCAGGCATTCTATGATTCTGCTTCATCGGGCAATACTGTCTTCTGCTCGTCGGGCATCATTGTGACTTTATCTCTGTCTTTACTAGTGGTGTGCACTCCGTTGGTGTTGTCTGTCACTTAGTGAATAATTAACTTTTATGCATTGTTGAAAGCATAACCATTATTCCATTGATTCTTTGAAGTCTTTGGCATTATGTGTATGACCATACAGATGATATCAAGTTGACATCAATGAAAATACAAACCATTAACTGATTTAATATCTTGCATCATCTTCAACTTAACATTATCAAACATTCAATCAGTTACATGTCATCAAGGGGAATGACGAGATATTGGATTAATGGTTAGCACATTGTGTACAAGGAAAGAAGAAGCTTGCACAACCGATGACATATGATGATGGGTTCAAATATCCTACCAATTCAGTTGTTTTTGTGGGAATATGGCCGCAAACATACATCATTAGAAAGAATGGCATACCTGCATTTGAGGACAATGAGAAGGAAAAAATCATTCTAATGTATTCACACCTTGTTATAGCAGAAAATGTTAAGTTATTGAAGCATCGAGGAAAACAAAAGACAAAAGAACTTTGGACATTTAGTAATGTTGACCATGAAGCAATATTGGATACCCTCAAGCAGAGAGATGACCCTTCAGGCACAGTTGACTAGGTCATACAAAATGACAGTAAGGTTTATTATGTTTATTATGTTTTGATTCATTACGTTCATTATGTTTACTTCTTCATTATTTTTGGTCAATAAACTTGGTTCTCTCATGGATTTTAAGTGAATTTAGATACAAATATGATAGATATAGAAGATTCTTGCACACTTTATTAGCTTATACAAAATGAAGGTAAATTTCATCGATCATAGGCTCATCATGTTCATAAAGTTGTGTTGTTGTTGGTCCCACTAAGAGGGGGGTGAATCGGAGAAATCAAACTTAAACTCTTTAAAACTGAACTCACTAGTTCACTCGGTAAGTATTAAATACAGTATATAACCAATTCACCATATAACATAAGAAACAATCAATCATTCAATTTTAGCAACATCAGATTAACTCATTAACACATGATATAACTTAGTTGACACCAGATTTAACTCATTGACACGGGATTTAATGAGGAAACCCAATTTTGGAAAAACCTCCATGAGAATTGTGTCCCACAATAAAAATGTACCCTTCTAAAGTACGCTTGATTACGAACTTATCCTATTAAAGATTACAAACATATTTGCTAAATGTGACCTTGTTAGGGGATTTACTTCAAATCTATTAATATCTTCACCCTCTTAGGAGTGGCCTTGTTAGAGGTCTTCAAACACTCTTTTGGAATGTCACCTAAGTTGAGGTTTTACAAATAGGATAGTTAAATCCACTCGGTTAAGAGATTTCTTTGTTACAAATATTAATAACCAACAACAAACTTTGATGTGTAAAAATTAGCAACTCACTATGCTTGGATCAGATCCTCTATGATTAATTGAATACTGGAATCACATACTCCATTGAATGTTTTTTCTTTCTCTGTTATTCTTGGTAAATGTTGTTCTTCATCTTCTTTCCTTCTTTTTTCAATTCGTTGGTAGCCCTCTACTCCATGTAATTCTCATTCCTTACATAGACATAATTTTGCCTCTTAATATCCTTAATCTGATTTTCCTTCCTTTTTGCTCAGTCGTTCAATCATCTTCTTCAAATTTATCAACTCGGTATACCAAATCACTTTTACCTCAGAACTTGGAACTTTCACTTTTCTGTTTAACCACTTAATCTTTGCCTTAGATCTTCACATTGAATTTTATTGTTTGTAGATCTTGTAACAAACTTCATTTCCTCATCCATCTCATCATTTCTTTGCATTAAATTCAATTTCATCATCATTTAATAATAGTATACCATACTTGGTAAAACTTGCTTTGCAACTCGGTAACTGACTTCTTCACTGCTTGGTGTCTAACTCGCTCTCGGTGCTCAGTGCTTGGTGTTTGGTAACTGTAACTGAATCACACAACATTCTATTGACTTACTCAGTATAGCTCAATAAAGTATCTATTTTAGTCATAACTTAATTCATAGCAGTTCCAAACTTGATCAATCAAATGTACCAATTTGATAACATCAAATATATAGTAGAGAACAACTATAACATCATTACTTCATCATTGTCTGATTTGTATTTGTCACCCATTTAACTTCTCCTCTTAAGATATGCTAACATAATGAAAATCAATTAATCAATTGCTTGACATCAATGACAAAACAACTGATCTAACCATTTCTAAAATCATTATACTCGGTATCGCTCGGTCTTCATCATCTCCATCAGATATTCATCGGTTAATCAACAATTGTTTATAAACATATTGTTTGCTCAATAAAAATAGTGGTTTCATGCCTTGGGAATGTAGGAATTACAAATATGATAGGCACACGAGATCCTCTACTATGCTTTTGAGTATATCTTACTTTAATTGTTTGTCTCACTATTTAGTTACTATTATTTCTCTAATACTGATACTTTTTACACTATTGCAATGTAGGTATTATCAAAAGTACTAGTGGTTGGAGCTATACATCAAGGAGAAGAAATATCATACCCAAATGTAATAGTTTTGTATCTAGTATTTTGATATCATTTATGTATTTATGATATACAATGTATTTGTACATGAGGACATGAGAAAACACAAATACATGAGTATCTACTATTTTTTGTTAGCATTGATGACTCTTGACCTTTCGGAATAATAAAGAACATTAAATTAATGTATTAAACTTGCATCCTTACACATTCATATAATGGTGCTATTTCTCATTGGTGTACAACACATCTAGGTCCTATTAGGCCTCATATAGGCAAAATGGAATTTTTGATTAATTTTGTCTTAATTTTTCCTAATAAGGTCTTATTAGGTCATTTTAGACTATTTTTTTATTATTATTCCAATTTGTAAGCCTATTGGAAAAAAGATGCAAAATTTGCTCTAAAATTATAAAAAATGTTGTCATGCAATTTTTGTCAAAATGTTGAAAAAGAGAAAAAAAAATCAAGAAAAGAAGGTGAAAATTCATATGAAGGCGTGGATCAGTTACATATGATGATTTTTTACTTAAATAAGCCTTTTTGGATCCATTTGTATGGAATTTTAATCAAGATTGAAGTGTGATTTCAATAAAAGTTCTCTATTTTTTCTACATTTATGTGTGTTATTAGTATGACATTGGCTCGATTTGGGCTTCTTTTATTCATTCCCATGAAAATAAACTGATTGGTATTGAAAGAGCTTCGAATCTACTTTCATATGAACCTTTTTTGTTTAATTTCATTGAGTTTTAGCTGAGTTATAGAAATTTTTGTAACAAAGGGTTAAAAACCCTACCTATGGCACCAGTGAGCATAAAAAAATGTATAACTTTCATTTTCCATGGTGAAAATGACACTTTTTTTTATTTTTGTCTTTTTTTATTTATATTTAATTTTCCTAAATGCTCAGGGCATGAGGAGAAGGTTTACTATGGTTTTGGTATGAAGAATGATTGATATATCTTGTGTATCAGCCATAATAGTGGTAGTTTTCAGCTTGCATGTGTGAATGGACATGAAGAATGGAAGGGTATGAATTTGAGTAAAATAAAGAGGTTGAATAGGGACCCTAACTACGTGATCTTACCTTGAGAGAAGCTATGGTGAGTGGTGAATAGGTCTTTTTTTATGACTTTCCATGTGAAGGTGACTATGACAGTCATAACAACATCATATAAAACCTTGAAAAACTCAAGTTTTTGTCAATATTATTTAGTTTAAAGTGTTTGGGGAAGTTTCCTTGGATTTTTGGGGTCCATAAAAACAAGTTAAAGTAGTCTCAAACCCCTTATTTGCATTGAATTTGTTAAATCTCTATGATTGTCCTAAGGAAAGTGCAGTCACACTCTTAGTTGCATCTATCTAGACTAGTGAAGAATCATAAAAAAATTATTGCCTTTAGTTGCATGATTATATGGGATGTTTTTCATGGTTCATAAGGTTCCCATTCTATTTTTTTCATGATTTTATGTCTTAGTGATAATGTACAAGGGCAATCAAATGACTGTCATATAGTGTTCTCAGTCCATTGTCTAGGAATAGTCATTTCCTTGAAGAAGATTCATGCTTGGACCTTGGGAATACATTGAATACTGAAAAAATTAGTTTTTAAATGTTGTGTAAGGTAAGAAGAGTCAAGAGTTATATTTCCATATTCCAAGTAGCAAAATTTAAAGGGTCATTTTGTTGATTATCCTCAAGGTCCTAATCATTGTCATTTAGAACAGTCTTAGGCCCTAATGAAAGTCTTGTTTGGAGGTAGGGTTTAGTAATTTTATAAGTCTCCCATATCATTTTATCACAATTTAGAAACCATATGTTGAATCCAATAGGTGATAAAAGATGGGGTTGATATTTTACTTTCACCATACCTCCTAATTGAGAAGAGTACTCAAGATAGGTTTCCTTAACCTCCAAAGCCTATTTGCCCCTATCTCTGCATCATTCATGTACAAAAAGACACATGTATCTCCTTACCATGAGAGAACAATATAGTAATGGAGGGATTATAACTTTAGAGTGACTTGAAATGCACTTACGCACACCCTAATTTTGTTTGGTAACAACACCCTCTAACATTTCATTGTGAAACTAGACTTACAAGGTCTCTACAAGATCATCCTCTATTTATCACCTTCAACACATAACATAACAATACTTGTATGTTACTCAAAAAGATGCAATTATATTCAAAAAAACAAATACAAGCCCCTTTAGGTGTTTACAAAACATGAGAAGATTTCAACATAGAAAGAAACTAATCCTAACTGTGATGTACAAAGTTTTTAAATCTGTCAAGAAATAATCTTCAATAATAGAGATAAAATCAATACACATTCCTGGGTATTCAAATGGAAAAGAATATTTTGGAACAATTACAATCTATTTCATCACCTTTTTCCATTTGGAGTCCCCATACAAGCCTCCAAACAAAATCATTCACAATGTTGGTCCATCCTTGACCGAAAGAGGATTTGCAGACCTTAAATACAGCTACCTCAACTATTTTTAACCAATTTTTAAACCAATTCATCTTTGGGGAACAAACTTGCAACTTTTTCCACAAAATTGCAATAGTTTCCATAGCAACTTTTGAGAAATTTTGACAATTTGTACATTTTCCAATAAATTGAATCGCTATCAACCTAGAACTTCTTAAACATACATTATTATAATGATTTCCCCAAAATGGCCCATAGTTTCCTCAAAGTTGCCTTTGGAGGTTTTTGCACTTAGCACACCTAAGGGACACTGTCGGTAGGGTATGGTGTCGAGCGTTCCAGGGTATTGGGAGCCAAAAATGGACCATGTCTTGGGTAAACTAGTCATATCAGATACATTGGTGGTGGTGGTTCATGCCCATGAAGAGTGGAAAGAGATTTGAGATTCCTTGCAACTTTGCATTGAATGCCTCTGACATTTTTTGCATAAACAAAAAACTCATTGCCCTAAAAAATCAACTTGGAGTCTTAAAAATATAAGATAGGCTATTGTAGAGGGGCCTCTCATAGACCTATAACTTTGGATGGTTCATACGTAGGTGCCTCAGATTGAGATAAATACCCTGACAAATTTCATCACTTTTGTGCACTTAGGGCACCTAAGGGACATTGTCGATAGGATATGGCATCGAGCATTCCAATGAGTGGGAAGCCAAAAATAGAGCATTAATTGGCTAAACCAGACCTACCAGACACATTGGTGGTTTCATTTTGTGTCCACAAAGAATGGATAGAGATTTGGATTACCTTGCACCTTTCTATTGAACACCTCTGATAATTTTTACATCAACAAAATAAATTATTCCCTAAAAAAACTACTTGGAGTCTTGAAAATATGAGATAGGGTATTGTATAGGAGCCCTTATGGTCCTACAACTATAGAATATTCATACATAGGTGCCTCATATTTAGAGAAAGACTCCGAAAAAATTTGTCACTTTTGTGCACTTAGCGCACCTAAGGGACACTACCGAGCATTCCAATGAGTGGGGAGAAAAAAATGGACCATGCCTTGGGTAAATCATCCCTACTAGATATGTATGTGGTGGTGGTTCATGCCCATGAAGAATGGACAAATATTTGGGATACCTTGCACCTTTCCATTGAATGCCTCTGATGGTTTTTGCATCAACAGAAAAATCATTGCCCTCAAAAAACCACTTGGAGTCTTGAAAATTGGAGATAGGCTATTGTAGAGGGGCCTCTCATAATCCTATAGATTTAGACAAATCATACACAAGTACTCTGGATTGAGATAAATACCCCAAAAAAGATCATCCCTTTTGTGCACTTAGCGCACCTAAGGGACATTGTCGGTAGGGTATGGCACTGACCATTTTGATGAGTGGGGAGCCAAAAATAGATCATGCCTTTGGTTAAATTTCCCAACCGGATGTATTGGTGGTGGTGGTGGTTCATGCCCATGAAGAACTAAGAGAGATTTGGGCTACCTTGCAACTTTCCATTTAATACCTTTGACAGTTTTTGCATCAATAGAAAAATTTCTACCCTAAAAAACCCACTTGGAGTCTTGAAAATATAAGATAGGATATTTTAAAGGGGCCTCTTGTGGACCTATATCTTCATGCGGTTCATACACAGGTGGCCTAGATTGAGATAAATACCTCAACAAAGATCACCATTTTTGTGCACTTAGGGCACCTAAGGGACATTGTCGGTAGGGTATGGTGTCAAGCGTTCCTGTGATTAGGGATCCAAAAATGGACCATGTCTGGGATAAATTATTCCTATCGGATGTGTTGTTGGTGGAATCTCATGCCCACAAAGAATGAATAGAGATTTGGCATACCTTGCACCTTTCCAATGAATACCTGTAACAATTTTTGCATCAACAGAAAAATTACTACCCTAAAATAAATACTTCGAGACTTGAAAATATGAGATAGTATATGGTAGAGAGGTCTCTTTTAGTTCTACAACTTCAAATGGTTCATACACAGGTGCTTCGTATTGAGAGAAATACCCTGGAAAAGTTCATCACTTTTGTGCACTTAGCACACCTAAGGGACACTACTAGTAGGATATGGCGTCAAGCATTCTGGCGAGTGGGGAGCCAAAAATGAACCATAAATTGGTAAACCTTCCATACCAGAAGCGTTGGTGGTGGCAATTTGTTCCCATGAACAATGGAAAAATATTTGGACTACCTTGCACCTTTCCATTGAATGCCTTGATAGTTTTTTGCATCAACAGATATATTGCTGCCCTAAAAAAACCGCTTGGAGTCTTGAAAATATGAGATAGAATATTGTAGAGGGGCCTTTCATGATCTTACAATTTTAGACAAATCATACGTAGGTGCTTCGGATTGAGATAAATACCCTGAGAAAGATTGTCACTTTTATGCACTTAGTGCACTTAAGGGGCACTATTGGTAGGGTATGGCGCCAATGGTTCCAGCAAGTGTGGAGCTAAAATGGACCATTCCTTGGGTAAACCTATCCAACTAGACATGTTGGTGGTGGTGGTTTATGCCCAAAAAGAACACACAACTTTGTAAGGCCATTGTATCATTTTGTCACCTTTATGCCAACTAGGTTCTGAGTGGGTCAATTGTGGTCTATGTCTCCAGAGGTGCCCATATTTGGCATGTTTTAGAATTAATAGGTTTATAGGGACTCATTTGGTTGAAAAATGAAAAAATTGTCAAAATTGCAAAAAAGTTACTATGACAACTTTTACAATTTTGTGCAAAAAGTTGCAACTTTGTTCCCCAATGACCAATTAGATTAAAAATTGGTTAAACCTAGTTAAGACATGTCTATGTATTTGATTGGTATTGATTAATCTTGATCAAAAACATGTAGAGATCTTAAGAATGATGAGTTTATTTCATTCTAGAAGTGGTTGGAGCTTCTGTCATGGAGGATGAAGTTATTTTTAACAATTCTTTCAAAACAATCTTAAAACCCTCACTGTCAAGGGTTTGGTAACAAATTGGACAATTTCTCATATGATCCATCATGCAAACATTCTCTAACTCTAGGGTTTGATAGTCCATTGGATGCTCTGAATGTTGATGGTGATATTTAATTGGGATTTTGTTTCTATTGGTAGAAATTTTATATCTCTATGATGAAGAAGGTATTCCAAGCCCAAGTTTCTAATGTTTGTGAAGTCCATGTGTTGGCATTGTCATATGAATGTTTTAGGTTTATGCTTTGAACCATTGTTCCATTTTTCCCTACTGTCTTACTGATCAATAGCATTGTGTCTTTGAGATCATGTTCTTTTATTCAAGCTTTGTAACCATACATGAAAACATGACCTTGGTCCTATTTTTGTGTTAATCCTTGGGTCGCCAAGTTGGACATTGTTCCAAGAAGACCTTGTGGGTGAGTTTTTTTATTGGAGCCTTGTGGCTCTACATAAAATACACAAAGGTATTGTAGGTGTTTCTTGACAATGTTTATCAAATCTTATTTTTGGGTGTTGTGTAAGAAGGTTAATTGTGTTATTCTATTTGTTTGAGCCTTGAGCCTCCACATTATTTAGGCTTCCTTTTGGAGGGTTACAATCCATTAGGTGCTCCTACACCAGTTGTAAATGACTGTAAAAGGATTGTGAATTTCTATAAAGGTTCTGATAATGAAACATTGTGACTCTCTCATCATGAAGATACAAATAGGAAACATGTTATTGAAAAACATCAAATATTATGGAAACATAACAAATATTCCAAATACATAAAAAAAATATTGAAACATAGGAATTGCAACACTTTGATAACAAAAAATTCACAATGATTCCATAAACATGAATGGTACATGTGTACCGCACATGATGAAAAAATAATATGAAAATGAACATGTTCTATATATATATATATATATATATGAAATTATTTTTTAAAAGTATGGATTTCCATATATGTCAACTCGATCAAAGTTTTACAAAATGTGGCACATGTTGTTGAGCATTGTTTTTACACAAGTCAATTGCTAGGATTTTGATATTTGATTTCCTCTCTTGAAAGAATAACAGAGTTATTCCTAAGGTTCTCTGTGGTTGTGGTACAACTTGCTTGGTAACTCAGTTAAAGATAAATGTGAATGTTCACAAGGAGGCCTTTGCTGGTACTTCAAGACGTCAAACTGCAAAACAACTTAAACACTTGTTTTTGTATTTTTTTAATTATCAACGCACGTAACTTCCTAAGGGTGCAATTTTACGCTTAAAACTAAAGATGATTCCAATTGCTTTAGATTTATGACAGAGAATTAAAAGAGTTGGGTGACAATAATAAAGTAATTTTTGCTAAAAATGAAATCCTAACAGACATAAACCATTGTTAGTCCTTCCTTGAAAATTCAAATGACAGAAATATTTGGAGGAACCCACTAGATATAAATCAGACCACATCGCAATTGTATACTCAATAGATGCAATCATTTGGAGAGAAGATATTTTTACGCATGCAAGATTTTCAAAATATATGAAATCGTGAAGTCACCAAGATGTGCACACACACGAGATGGATTTATCATTGAACCCAAAAGATGATCTTTCCCATACATTCCTCACAACAAGGTAGATGAACAACAACAAACTCCAATTTAAAGAATCACAGATTTGAGAAACAATAAACACAGTTGGCTCTTTGAAAGGAATGAATAAGAAAACACACATTCTTTAATTTCACATAGATAGAAGAAAAGCATCACACCATGAATGAAGCGCCAATTGTAGATCTTTATTTCATCAATATTCCAACCCTAATATATTGTATTGCTTACAATATATAAAGTTGTGATCTACAAAATATTAACTTGAAACTAAGGTTTTAGAAACTTAAAAAACAAAGAAAACAAATCTAAAACTAAAGCTTTCTAAATTAAACTACTCTTAAACTGATACTAAAATACTTGCATGGATCCTTGATCCATTTACAATCATTTTTCCCATGATATTAGGGTCAAACTCATTAAGAAAAAAGAAGGAAATGAGCTAGATTTCCATTGTTTGTAGCTAGAGTCTTCTTCTTGATCTCTGAGTTCTCCCTTGGAATCTTCATTTTGGGTTCTCTTCATGGTGGGAACTGGTAGAAGACCCTTAATTATTGAAAAATGAACTCCAGTTGTGCATCCATCTAATCTGAAGTTCTATTTTCATGCAAAAAAATGTTCGTGCTGGAATGGCCCAGGATTCAGACCTCAACCTTTGCCCTAAAATTTTCCAAGTGCAAATTTGACTAAGTATGGAACCAAAATTTGGGACCCCTGAAATTTTAGACTTTCGGAGGCTGAAAGGTCAAAAACTAGCCTTTGAATAATGGCTAAGTATGGGAGAATTCTTCTCTCAAAAAATGGCTAAGTCTGGACTGAACAGTTAGTTTGGGAACACCTCTGGATAAATAGTTCATAATATATGTACTATTTCTTGTACTTCCTCATAGTTTACTTCTTGTCTCTTCACCTTAGCAAGGTGTCACTCTTACTTCTCTCTGAAAATGGTCAATTCAAAAGCGAAGAACTTGATCTCTTCTTCGTGTTCATATATCCTTTGCATATCTTCCTTGAAATAGAAAATTTGCTGTAGGCCCTCTTTGGTTCCAACTCCTTCTAGAATACCTTTGAATTGTTGTATCACTTCTTTGGTTAGGCATAGAAGTTTCCTATCCTCATCTCGGTATAACTCTAAGTCAATACCTATGAAAAAGTTCTCTATTTGTTCCACCCATTCCATAATTTACTTATGCTTTTGATGCACCTTCTCCAAACATTTCTCATGGAACTTTATGGAGTTTCCCATACTTTTGGTCCAGGTACTAAAGTTGTCTATCTCTTCATGTTCATATATCTTGACTGAAATTTGGAAGTGCTACTTATTGATTAGCCTTAGATCCTATAGAGCTGATCTCCATTGGGAAAATTTAGATTCTAATCCTCCATCTCCTTCCATAAGATCCACAAAATTGGTGGCTTCCTTAAGTATAACCTTGAATGGTTGGAAGATATCCCTAATCACCTTCTCTCCCTATTGTTCAAAATCATTCTTCCAATCAGCACTTGCCTGAATGAAATAATGGGTTACACCTGTCGGCAAGTCTAGAGTAGCTTTCTTCTCTAGTACGGCCTACAATGAGGCCTCTGGGAAATTTGGGTCAATGAGACCCATAATTGTATGGATGAATTTCTCTAGAGCCTCATTTTTATTTAAAAGGGACTTGATAGTTTCTTCATCTTTGCTCATGAAACCTAGAGCACATTTGAGTCCTAAAGTTTCCAGAGTCTTACTTCCTTCTCTTGTTGGTTCTACCAGATCCACCTCTTCAAATGTATATTCTTCTATGATCATCTGTGTTGATAGATGGAACTCCCACCTGTGCCTTCTAGTGACCCTTAGTATCTTGAGTAACGTATGATATGGTTCTTGTCAGTATATTAGTCTCTATTTGATGGAAGTCTTTCCCTAAGAATGATATATCTATGCCTTATTCATCCTCTTTATCTATGTAAGTCATTTTTTAGGGCTAAATCTATTTAGTAAACCAAGTGGGCTTACTAAAGGTGATAACTAGCTCATACAGAGTGATGTGAAGGACTGAAGAAAAGATTTTTTGGCTAGGGGTCACCTTCTTCTCTTTTTCTGACTCTTCTTCATGTTCATTCTCTTCTCCGCTCTCCTTCCTCTCTCTCTTCCTCTCCCTTCTCTTCATATCCCTTCTCTTCTTCCCTTTTTTCATCCTATTCATCTTTATCTTTTCCTTCATCCTCGAAGGAACTAATTGATATCTTTTTATTAAGAACTGTCATAGATTCTAGTATAGTCTTAAGGGGAGGTGTAGCTTCTGTACTTACCGAGACTTGGGGAGTCAGGCTAGAGGAAGGTAGAGGAATAGATGGTGGTGGAGTTGGCACTTGCACTATAGGTGGGGGAGTGGAAATGGAAGGGCATGGAGTTGGTGTGGGAGTTGGGAGAGAGGGTGGTGGAGTAGGAATGGAAGGTGGTGGAGTTCGTGTTGCACTTTCCTAAGTTTTTTTTCCCTTTGATTGGTGCTAGAATACAATCCTGTGAGAGGCATGTTTAGTATGGGGTTTATGAATTGGGATGGAGGTGGAGTGGAGATAGCCCAAGAATTCATGGGCACCTATGCCTCTATGTTAATCCTTACCTTGGAGTCAGGTGTATCTTGTCCTGGGTCTGCAAAACCTTCTAGGCCCTTGAAATACGACATGAGGAATTCATCTGAGTCAAGAGTATCCAAAGGATTATCATGCTCCTTTTGAGCCTCTTTCTTCTTCTCTGTGGTCTCCTTTTTCCTTAGAGAGGCTTCCCAAGATATTTTCCTTATGACTAAGAGTACATCATCTAGTTTTGGTTCCTCTTACAAAGTCTCTAATTAGGGAGAGGAAAAAGCTCTCTTTCTCTTATAAAACTTCTTTCTTTCTCCAATGGTAGTAGGAGACGAGATAGAAGTGGTAGGGCCTTCTCCTTGGGTGACCTATGATGGACCAACAGGAGGATCTATTTCCTCAGTCATCTTGGTCCTTGGTGTCTTGTGCCTAGGTTTGGAACCATATTCCACTGCACACTCATGCCCATTTATTGTTCCTAGTTTTTGGGGTGGGGCCTTCTTAAATTGGGGCACTACAGTTCTCTCTCAATGTTTCTTGTCTGCCTTCTTGGGTGGATCCAGTTATTTTTTTATGGGAATAGGATCTATTTGATAAGGCTTATTGACCCAAACCATAGTTTCTTTGATTACATGCCTTTCTTTGAAGTCAATTTTGTCATTCTCTTCCTTGTCTATTTCCACATTCAACATAGGTATGTTGTATATTTTTTCATCATTATAGAGCGGCTCCAGCACGTCATATGAATCTTTGTTAAAAACCTTGGAGGAAATATTAACCTCTAGGGTTGCTTGTATAAATGTGAGGGACATCCTGCAGTAATCTCTAATTCTCACCTTGTAGTCATCCACACAATTTATCCAATGATCTTCATTATGTGTCTCGTAGATGTAGAATTTGCCAATGATATGGTTGTATGTACCTATGGGGTCAAATCTAGCAAGGATGTGTGCATATGTATGGAGTGGGCACTCATCTCACTCAAATGCTAATGTTTTGCAAATTTTCATATCCTAGAGAGTGTAGGGGCCTATGGAAATGGGAAAATCCCCATAATTCTTCTTCTTATGCTTGATATGTTCATAGGAATCTGTGAGCTGCCTGGCTATTTCCAAAGTGATTACCCAATTAGAAGGGTACCTGGGTAATTTATTGGGACTCAGGGTAGATCCTGCCACTCTGATGTATGTGAAAGTTATGAATTGTATATAATATTCCCCTATGACCCTTATTCTTGTAGCAGCTTCCTCTGATAATCTCTTTGTGTAGTCACCTTCTATGGATCTAATGACCACAAAGATGAATGCATCATTCACTATCTGGTAATCCATACTATCCTCTAGAATTTTAGTTCTTATTATCAACTATGGATAGATGGTGAAGGGCCATGCATTTTGTTGACCAAAGGCTCCCTATTTTGTAAGCCCTAGATAGTCTGCTCAAGCGGCCAGTAGGTACACCATGTATGAAGTCATGTAAAACTTGAGATTGTGTTTTATTGTAGTCAGTTAATCATCCAGATTGTTGCTCAGGATGGTGGCCCAATCAAATCTGGCCTTGTGTCCCTTTATCTTTTCTATTAGCAGGATCATTCAGTTCTCGCATTGGATAGACTAAGGTAGTCCATATGGTAAGCTTATCATTATGACTGTCACTTATATGTCATCCTTCAAGTACCCTCTCCTTGGGTCTATTTTATCCACCTTACTCTTTGGGAGAGGCTGAAGAAGGTAGCCTTGATCTGTAATTTCATAAGCCTCTTGGGTCTTGTTTCCAAACCAAATCAAGTCCTTCTCTATAGAGAAGTCATAGAACTTATCAACACCTTTCTGAAGATGGAAAAAATCTTCAATGTTGTCTGGCCTGGGGTCATCAACCACTTTTCCTTCTCTATTTTTAACCACCCTCTCCTGTAGTGTGTAGTGGTTCTCCAATGTCATGATGATCTCAAAGGAAAGGACCAACATTGGGTGTGCTGCTACATTTACCAAGCTTGACAAGACTAGGGAGGTGCAATATTCGGTTCTCGTTGCTGGTTGGGAACACCTTACCAAGAATTCATTCCAGTCCACATTCCCTATGTCTATATTTGTGATTTCTTGGTGCTGATTTTGAATCTTGGAAGGGGGATGATATCCTTTAAACAAGTACTTCATTGGTGATCCTATTCGCTTTTTAGGCATTCCTCCAAGGAAACATGCAAACATAAATATCTTATTGAAGAAACTACCAAAGTAGAATAGAAATAGAGACTACAACCAAGAAATCCAGAAGAAGATGGCTCTTAAGTAGCTAGAAATGAAACTTCATAACACTTTTTAGCCTTTCAGACTTTCAGACTTTGAAGACAAGATCAGGGTGCAAAGGGCCAAAAATTGATGGATGAGGTTCTGGAGAAGCAAGTATTTTCGAACTTGCGGGGTGCAAAAAATATGGGGAAATTCTAGGTGTGAAAGCCCAAAATCTGATAAACTTGGGGGGCTAATGAAATGGATCTCAGCTTTTCAGTGGTCAAAGGTATGAAGAAAACTTTGGAGTGTGAAATGCCAAAATTTCTAGGAGGGGGCGACCTTGTCTTCGGTATTTCAAAGTTTCAGTGTTTCGGTGTTATCTGATTGCACGAAACTATGAAAGTTTGAAGGTGCAATCCCGCACTTAGTGAAATTTTTCTTCTAGCATGGGGGTCTATTTTTGGCCTTTTAGAGGCCAAAAACCTACAACTTAGCCACGACATAGAAAGATAACCTAACCCTAAAACCAAAAAGGTGAAAAAGAACAAAAAACAAAAAATAGAGGCCACGAACTGACCAGAGGTCCAAGGGCACAAACCCTAGAGACCTAGGAGGGAGAACAAGTGACCAAAAACAATAGCAAAGCATATGAAAAAAAACTAAAAAAACTAACCCTAAAACTAAAATGTGAAAGGAAGAAGGGAAGAGAACAGACAAGGAAACCTTACCTAAAAAGGCGCAAGGACAAGGTCAAAGATCCTGAATGCTTTAATGGTAGCTTTGTTGATGAACCACCACTTAAAAATGTTTTGGTTCTTTGACACATGCTCCAGGGCCAAATTTCTTTTCTCCTCTAGGTTGAGGAGGTTCATGATTCGAACCTGCACTCAATCTTTGCCTCCCACATATTGGTCCATAAATCTCAATATTGGGATTTTCAAGTTCATAAGGAAGACTATTTGTAGGCCATAGACCAATTGGTATGGGTATATCCCCAAGGCATTCTTAATCCTCACTCGACCAGTCCACAAAGCGTATTTTAGTTGTGTGTACCAAACTCGGGGGTTGTCATCTAGGAGGTGTTTAATCACTGTCGTCAAGTTCTTGTTTGTGGACTCTGCTATGCCATTGCCTAGTGGATAGTGGATAGTAATTAGAAGAAAAATTCAGGATTACTTTATTTTCAAAGGCCCATTGCATGATTGCGGCAGATGAAAAAGAGAGAGCATTGTCACATACCAGATAGAACAACATCCCAAACCTAGTTACCACTTCTACGATGCAATTCTTCAGTCCCTGGGCCTCCTTCCAGTGCATTTAGTAATTGGTAGCTATAAGAATGAACTTATGACTTGTAGACAAAGGGGGATTAATCATTCCAACAAAATCCAAGCCCAACTGGGCAAACAAACGTACCTCGTATACTAGCCGTAAAGGCATTGCCAGATTTTTCTCTCGAGTTGCACTTGTCTAGAAAGTGTGGCATGATCTTACGTGTTTGCTAGTGTCTTTGAACAATATTTTCCAAACATACCCTGCTCTCAAGATTTTGTGGGAAGTTGCTTCAGCTGACCTGTGTCCTATCCTGTATTTTTCATAGAAATCTTCTAGGACTTATTTCTCTTCGAGTCACTCTAGGCATCTTAGGTATAGAACTTCATAATTATGTTTATATAGCTGACCATTCTTCATCATGTAGGAGTTACTTTTAATTTTCAAATCCCTTCTTTGTGAGATATTCATCCCCTCTAGGGAGCGGTTCTGTAGTAGGTAATAGACAACATCTTGATACCATATATTTGTGATCACACCCTAATCAGTGTAAGTTTGGCATATTAGACCCTCTTCTACTTTAGAGATCAGCTTTGTCATGCCTTGGCCTCTTACTAGTTTCATTGGGTTGATCTCGAGGTCAAATTCTTGTAGGATCACCATCCACTTTCCCCTTCACTCTCCTAGCTCATTCTGCATCAACAAATATTTCACGACCATGTTGAGGACTATCCCGAAGACTTTTCTCCTCAAGATGTAGTGCCAAAATT
Organism: Thuja plicata; assembly: GCA_018584345.1. Lineage (NCBI taxonomy): Eukaryota > Viridiplantae > Streptophyta > Pinopsida > Cupressales > Cupressaceae > Thuja > Thuja plicata. The sequence goes on from MU213357.1 coordinate 41,428, forward strand.
TCTTCACTACTTTGACTAAAGAAAAACATTATTTGTCTAGGTTGGGGTACCTGACTTTGGCATTCTTAAGGGGGCAACTCATGAAGCTTATCGGTCTCTCATTATCCCCATCCTTTTGAGTGAGGATGTCTACGCAGGAGTGCCTGACACAAAATAATATACTTTGAAAGGGATAGTGTAATCTAGATTGACAAGGACAAGGGTCATACAAATTGCATTCTTGTTCTCCTCAAATGACTTTCTCACTGAGGGAGTCCACTCAATTTTAGCATCTTTCTTTAGCATGTCATTGAGTGGCTTTACTATCTCAGCAAAACTTCTAATGAACTTCCTCACAAATTTAATCTTCCCAAAGAAGGATTTCAACTCCTTGTGGTTGTGAGGCAGTGTCAGCTTGAGAATGGCTTGGACCCATTTGGGGTAATTTACTATCCCTATTTCTGAAATTATGTGCCCTAGAAACTTGCCTTTTGTGACCCCAAATACACATTTCTTGGGATTGAGGGAAATCTCATACTTCCTGCATCTTTGAAGGAATTTTCTTAGATCACTTATATCATCATTTCATTGTTTTTAAAAAATTGTCAGGTTGTCCATATAGATGATGATACACTTTCCAACTAGCCCCTTTAAAGTAGTGTCCATTGCTCTTTGGAAAGTAGCCCCAATATTGATTAAACCGAAGGGCATCCACTGATAGGTGAATGTCCCCCATTTGGTGGTGAATGTCATCTTTAGCTTGTCTTCCTCTTGTATTATTACTTTATTGTAACCTGAATAACCATCCAGGAAGGACACCATTTTACTACTTGCAGTACTTTGTCAAGAGAAGGGAGTGGGTAGTTGTCTTTCTAAGAGGCTTTGTTTAGATATTGGAGATCCATGCACAATCTAATATCACTGGTCTTCTTTCCCATGGGTACCAAGTTCGCTACCCATGTGGAGTGTCGAATTGGGAATATGATCCTTGCATCCAGCAGCTTCTGGACTTCCTTTTGTATTAGAGGCTCCATAGCAGGGTTCACGGGACATTGATACTGTCGGGATGGTTTGGAGTCTGGTTTCAGCAAAATATTGTGCACTATGACCGAGGTGTCATATGTTTTTAGTTCCTCATAACTATTTATTAAAGAGTTGGACCATCCTCTCCTTCTCTTATTTGGTACATACTTTCCTGATGTGGACCTCTCTTGGCTCATCTTTCTTGCCAAGGTTGTATGTTTTGTATTCTTTACCATCGTGTGGCATGTTTGGGCATCTTCTCATAGCAGTCCCATCACTGTCAAAAATTCTTTCTAGTTCCACCATTCCTTTTGGTGTGGAATTGGTCCTCAGGTTTATGATGCCTTGATCATCTGGGACCTCCAGACTGACTTCTTCTTCTGCCTCTTCCTTCCCTTCGTCTATAATCTACTTTTCGAACACACCTACACACATGATGAACTCAAGGAGGTGTTGGTCATCTTGAAAGACTTGGAAATTAGTGATGTTATCTGGGATAGTTGGGGCTGCAATATTGAGTTTAACTGAGAACTTCTTTAGTTTATATTTCTCCATCAGGTGTAATGAACTAACGGATACAGCTAGGCCATCAACTATGACATTTTTTCTTTGTGGGATAGATTTGATGTTGAATGCCTCAAAGTCTTTGATCAAGTCCCATGCCCTATTTCAGTAGGATGAGAGTCTCTTATTGTTACAATAATATTGACTATAGATTTGTTTGACAATTAGTTGCGAGTCTTCTTCTATTGTCAAGGCTTTTATTCCCTTCTCATGAGCTAGGAGGAGTCCACGAACCAACGCTTTGTATTTTGCAACATTTTTAGTGCATAAAAATTGTAACTGATAAGAAGCATAGAAAGACTTACCTCTTGGATTTATTATTTCAATCTCCACATCTTCTCCTTGTTTACACTTGGACCCATCAAAATGTAATTTGCATATTTACTACTATTTTGTGGGGTTTGACTTGGTTCGGACATTTCTTAGGAATCCCCTCATTTTGAGCTTCTGCTTCTTTCCCCCATCACTTTCTGAGGAATTTAACTCTTCTTTCCTTAACCCCTAAATATTTTTGAGGTCTAGGGATTTAACACTTTCACCTTCCTGGTCTTCCTGTAACTTTCTATGGGGTGGATATGCGCTGTCATCTGAAGTGCTCCAGGCGCTGAATATGTTCAAGGTAGGGCTCTTGTCATCTGAATTTGACCCACTATCTTGACTCTGGGTTGGAGTGTCTAGATTAATGGGGCTATTTTCCTTTTTCATGGTATCACCTTCATTTTCTACCTCAAGGCTTTCCTTTTCTATCTCTGGTCTTCCTAGGATTTTGATTGGTGAGGAAATTTGAGTTAACACTCGCGAAAACACATCTTAGCAACTAGGGCATGTGACTTATGAATGAATTACTTGGTGCAACCGGTAGTACCCTGGAAATAGGAGGATGTTAGGGTCTGCATCCGTCCCTAGGTTTTGTAGGCTCATCATCGTGTTTATAATAAAGTTTTCAAAGATGTCATCGTTGATGTTGAATTCTTGTAGGCCTTGTACGAGACTATGATCTTGTTATTCAACTTCTTTGATTTGGAACATGAGAATCTCATCCATCCGATAGGTACCCAGTTCAGTCCATGTGAACACAACTTCATTAGGAGCATTATAGTCTGTGATCACCCTCTTTAGCTTAGGCTCAACATCGATCTTGATCTGATTGTTCAATCCCTTCCATGGTAGCCACAACTGGGTGAAATCAGTGGACAACCATCCCATCAAGAATTTGGTCCATTCCTGACTCAACAACATCCCACAAGTCTCGGGGATATATACTATGTGCACATTGATGTATTCTTGTATCCTTGGGTCAACAACCAGTTGGATGTGCAAATCCTTAAGTACGCCAATTACCCTGCCTTCTATTTTTCAAGCTGGATCACAACTTTGTTTGTTGTTTGTAGAACCATCCCAAGTTTTTGACAGATGGATAAGGGCATGATGTTACATGAAGATCTTGAATCAATCAGACAGTTGTGTAAGTTTTTTCTGAACATTTTCAGACTGAGCAGGAATGGTGGTACCTCTATCTTGTCTTTGAACATCATCGGAAAAGCTTCGAACGTGTTGACATTGGATGTGGTGGTCTTTGCACTACTAGCTATTGTACCTTGTTTTGAATGGTCCAGAGATTTTAGGAGTGCATCTCTCTAAGAAGGGCATCCTTGAATCATTTCAAACATAGATATGTTCACCTTTGTTTTCTTCAATTATTTGACCGCACTGTATTTTTTAGTTGATCAAGCTGGACTTTTGTAACTAGCAAACATGTTTGGTGGAGATGATGTGGGAGCACTCGGAACTCTAGGTGGCATAGGGTTGTTGCTTTCTCAGGGATGTGGTGGAGTTGGGTATTTTCCTAGAGGTATTCCATTGGTCAGAGGTTCCTTTCGGATCCTCAAATTGTAAGAACTCCGATGATCATTTTGAAAGGCATGAACCTCAAATTATTCAGGCTCTTTCTCCTTTTGGAATGGGAACATGAAATATTTTTCTCCATTATAGGTATTTGAACTTTCCCCATTTCTAGACTCATAAGAATAAAAAATCATGGCGTTAAACTGAATAGGGGGCTCCTTCAGGTTTTGAGGGTATTTATTGTATGGGTTTCATCCATGTCCATCATTGTGTTGGCATAGATTCGGAGCCTCAACAAAATTTTCCTCAACGGCCTCATAAATGTTAGCATTATCCGCAAGTATGCTACCATTGTTGGGTTGAGTTTTCCGTGGTCTATTGGGCCTTTTCTTCCCAAATGGCTTATCTCATGAATTGTTAGTATTTTTGTAGGTATTGAAACTCCGATTTTGATTCTAAGGTTAAGCATTCAGAGCAGCAGGCATCCATTGGTATCCACTTTGGTTTTGGGAAGGATTCAACTTCATTCAAGTGAGCTCATTGGTGAGTTGGGGCAGGGTTTTCTTTACGACATCCAACTTGGAGGCTAGTTGAACATCAAGTTCAGTTTGGGGCACACCCCTTTGCTCCAAGAAAGTTGTCTTATGAGCCTCATAACCTGGATAATTGATGGACGGTGGTGGGTTTGTGAATCATTTTACTAGAATTGAGTTGAACAAAGGCATATGGGTGGCCAGAGCTTGATTTCTTGTTGGAAATTGATGCAGAGCAGCAATGTTACTAGCGGTAGGCATGGCCCCAAATTTCCCTTCTTGCAAATCAATTTGTTGTGTAAATATTATGACCTTTTTGTACACCTTTTCCATTCTGTCCATATCCACGGGGGGGAAGTCTTCTTAGAAAAATTGAAGGGAAGAAATCCAGGGCTTTAAGGTAAACTTGTATGACGGTTGCCTCTGGTATAGTGTAAGAAGCTTCCAATTTTTTATGCATCTTATGGAAATGATGATTGAGCATAGCAATGGACTCCTTGGGGTCTTTCCTTGTTCTTATGAATTAGTGATGTGTTGTAGCAGGGTCCACATAAAACTTAAACTAGTTAAGAAATTTGGTCTCAAATTTGGGCCATGCAAATATAGATCCTCGTGGTAAGTTCAAGTACCAGTATTATGAAAACTACCCCAAAGTGTATGGGAATAGGTGACAGACAACATCTTGGTGGGCGATCTCCTTGTGGTTACAAATTTCTTTGAAGGCATGGATGTGCTCTTCTGTTGTCCTTGATTCCCCATCTATAAAACATCTACAAAACTTCTCTGGATATTTGGGCAATTCGTGGGGCTTCCCAAGGAAGTTTAGTGGAGAGATTTGTGCATTAAAAAAGAAGGCCATCAGATGAGACTCTTGTAAATTCTGATTTTGAAAGTTTTGATTTTGGTTTACATCTGCGAGGACAGTCGGGACAATGATGTGTGATTGTTGTCCAAGCAGATTCTAGGACTCAGTGTGATGGTGAGAGGGGTTCTCTGTTAACTTTCCTTTATCGCTGCAAGCTCTGAAGTGGTGATTGATTTCAAGGAACTCGCCTCTTTTTGAAGATGATCTAAGCACTCGCTCAAACTATTTTGGAGACCAATATTATCTATCTTTTCAGTCTTTTAGCCCTCTTTCTAGCGCCACTTATGTTGAGCATTGTTTTTACACAAGTCAATTTCTAGGATTTTGATATTTGATTTCCTCTCTTGAAAGAATAACATAGTTATTCCCAAGGTTCTCCGTGGTCATGGTACAACCTTCTTGGTAAATTAGTTGAAGATAAATGTGAATTTTCACAAGGAGGCCTTTGCTGGTACTTCAAGATGTCAAACTACAAAACAAATTAAATACTTTTTTTTGTATTTTTCAATTATCAACGCACATAACTTCCTAAGGGTGCAAGTTTACACTTAAAACTAAAGATGGTTCCAATTGCTTCAAAATTATGACAGATAATTAAAAGAGTTGGGTGACAAGAATAAAGTAAATTTTGCTGAAAATGAAATCTTAACGGACATAAACCATTGTTAGTCTTTCCTTGTGAATTCAAATGACGAGAAGATTTGGAGTAACCCACTAGATATAAATCAAATCATGTCACAATTATATACCCAATAGATGCAATCATTTAGAGAGAAAATGTTTTTACACATGCAAGATTTTCAAAATCTATCAAATCATGAAGTCACCAAGATGTGCACACACACGAGACGGATTTATCATTGAACCCAAAAGATGATATTTCCCATACATTCATCACAACAAGGTAGATGAACAAGAACAAACTCCAATTTAAAGAATCATAGATTTGAGAAACAATAAACACAGTTGGCTCTTTGAAAGGAATGAATAAGAAAAAACACATTCATTAATTTTGCATAGAAAGAACAAAACCATCACACCATGAATGAAGCACCAATTGTAGATCTTTATTTCATCAAGAATCCAACCCTAATACATTTTTTTGCTTACAATATATAGAGTTGTGATCTACAAACTCTTAACCCAAAACTAGGGTTTCAGAGACTTCAAAAACAAAGAAAACAAATCTAAAACTAAATCTTGCTAATGAAAACTACTCTTAAACTTATACTAAACTACTTGCATTAATCTTTGATATATTTACAATTAGTTTTCCCATGATATTAGGGTCAAACTCATTAAGAAAAAAAAGATGAGTTGGAGTTCCATTGTTTGAAACTTGAGTGTTCTTCTTGATCTCTAAGTTCTCCCTTGGAATCTTCATCTGGAGTTCTCTTCATGGTGGGAACTAGTTAAAGACCCCTAATTATTGCAAAACAAACTCTAGTTGTGCATCCATATGATCTGAAGTTCCATTTTCATGCAAAAAAGTGTTCATGCTGGAATGGCCCAGGATTCGGACCCCGACCTTTGCCACAAAATTTTCCAAGTGCAAATTTGACTAAGTATGGAACCAAAATTTTGGACTTTTGGAGGCCGAAAAGCCAAAAAAACTAGCCTTTGAAAAATGGCTAAGTATGGAAGAATTCTTCTCTCAAAAAATGGCTAAGTCTAGACTGAATAGTTATTTTGAGAACACCTATGGATGATAATTTTTCAATCTATGTACTATTTCCTATACTTGCTCAAATTTTACTCCTTTTCTCTTCACCTTAGCAAGGCATCATTTTTCCTTCTCTCTAAAAATGGTCAATTTAGAAGCAAAGAACTTGATCTCTTCTTTGTGTTCAGACATCCTTTGCATATCTTCCTTGAAATAAAAAAGTTGGTGTAGGCCCTCATTGGTGCCAACTCCTGCTATAATACCTTTTAATTTTTGTATCACTTCTTTGGTCGGGCATATAAGTTGCCTATCCTCATCTCGGTATAACTCTAAGTCAATACCTATGAAAAAGTTCTCTATTTCTTCCACCCATTCCATAATTTCCTTATGCTTTCAATGCACCTTATCCAAACATTTCTCATGGACCTTTATGGAGTTTTACATACTTTTGGTCCAGGTACTAAAGTTGTCTATCTCTTCACCTTCATATATCTTGACCAAAATTTGGAATTGTTGCTTCTTGATTATCCTTAGATACTGTAGAGTTGATCGCCATTGGGAAAATTTAGAGTATAATCCTCCATCTCCTTCCATAAGATCCACTAAATTTGTGGCTTCCCTAAGTATAACCCTGAATGGCTGGAAGATATCCCTAATCACCTTCTCTCCCCATTTTTCAAAATCATTCTTCCAATCAACACTTGCCTAAATGAAATATTGGGTTACACCTGTTGGCAAGTCTAGAGTAACTTTATTCTCTAGTACGGCCTGTAATGAGGCCTCTAGGAAATTTGGGTCAATGAGACCCACAATTTTATGTATGAATTTCTTTAGAGCCTCATTATGCTCTATCAGGGACTTGATAGTTTCTCCATCTTTGCTCATGAAGCCTAGAGCATGTTTGAGTCCTAAAGCTGCTAGAGTCTTACTTCCTTCTCTTGTTGGTTCTCCTAGATCCACCTCTTCAAATATATAGTCTTCTGGGGTCATCTGCACTGATATAGGGAACTCCCACATGTGCCTTCCAACGACCCTTAGTATCTTGAGTAACGTATGATATGGTTCTTATCAGTATATTAGTCTCTGTTTGATGGAAGGCTTGCCCTAAGAAGGACATATTTGTGCCTTCTTCATCCTCTTCATATGTGTAAGTCCTTTTTGGGGGCTAAATCTCTTTAGTAAACCAAGTGGGATTACTATATGCAATAACTGGCTCATACGGAGTGATGTGAAGGAATGAAGCAAAGATTTGTTGGCTAGGGGTCACCTTCTCCTCTTTATCTGACTCTTCTTCATGTTCACTCTCTTCTCCCCTCTTCTCCTCATTTACTTCTCCTTCCTCTCTCTCTTCCTCTCCCTTCTCATTATCTCCCTTCTCTTCTTCCCTTGTGGCATCATGTTCATCTTTATCTTTGCCTTCATCCTCAGAGAAATTGATTAATATATTTGTATTAAGACCTGTCATAGATTCTTGACCTCGGGACAGACAACATTAAAGATTTCTTCCATCTTTAGAAAGGTGTTTATGTTCTATGACTTATCTATAGAGAAGGGCTTGAGGTGGTTCAAAAACAAGACCCAAGAGGCTTATGAAATTGCAAATCAAGGCTACACCCTGCAACCTCTCCCAAAAAATAAGCTAGATAAAATAGACCTAAGGAGGGGATACTTGAAGGATGACATCCAAGTGGAAGTCATAATGATAAGCCAAGTATATGGAATACCTAAGTCCATCCAAATCAAGACCTGGATGATCCTTCTAATAGAAAATATAAAGGGATGCAAGGCCAGATTTTATTGGACCACCATCCTAAGCAACAATCTGGATGAGAAACTGACTATTGTAAAATACAATCCCAAGTTTTACATGACTTCATACATGGTGTACCTACTGGCCACCCAAGAAGACTATCCAGGGCTTACAAAATGGGGAGCCTTTATTCAGCAAAATGTATGGCCCTTCATCGTCTATCCACAATTGATAAGAAGAACTAAAATGGCCAACGATAGCCCAGATAATCAGATAGTGAATAATGCATTCATCTTTGCAGTCATTAGATCCATAGAAGGTGATTACACAAAGAGATTATCAGAGGAAGTTGCTGCTAGAATAAGGGCCATAGGGATATATTTTATATAATTCAAAACTTTCACATACATCAGAGTGGCAGGATCTACCCTGAGTCCCAAGAAATTACCTAGGTACCCTTCTGCTTGGGTAATCACTTTGGAAATAGTCAGGAATCTCACAGATGCCTAAAAACATATCAAGCATAAGAAGAAGCATTTCTGGTATTTTCCCATTTCCATATGCCCCTACACTCTCTAGGATATGAAAAATTTCAAATCATTGGCCTTTGAGTGGGATGAGTGCCCACTCCATACATATGCATATAGTTGGGCCAAATTTGACCCCATAGGTACATACAACCATATCATTGGCAAATTCTACATCCACGAGCCACATATTAAAGATCATTGGATAAATTATGTGGATGACTACGAGATGAGAATTACAGATTACTGCAAGATCTCCATCACATTAGCACAAGCAACCCTAGAGGTCAATATTTCCCCTAAGGTTTGGAACAAAGATTCAGATGACATACTGGATCCACTCTATAATGATGACAAAATATACAACAGACCTATCTTAAATGCGGAAATAGACAAGGAAGAGAATTACAACATTGACTTCAAAGCAAGGCATGTAGTCAAAGCAATTATGGCCTAGATCAACAAGCCTTATCAAATGGATCCTATTCCCATAAAAACACAATTGGATCCACCCAAGAAGGCAGATAAGAAACACAGAGAGAGGTACGTAGTGCCCCAATTTAAGAAGGCCCTGACTGATCAGTATTATACCCTCTGTAATTAATGATTGGACATCCTCTGTATAGTGACTTTGCAATAACCAACGCCAACTATCATACTAAGAAAATCATACTAAACTCACTTAAATTATCGACCAGGGAATGTAAACTTGAAATGGCATTGACAAATTATATGCTTTAGTCCACTCTAGGAGTCATCACCATTTAAGGAATGGAAAATGCTTAAAGTAATTCTGAACTAGGAAATGGAATTAACAGTTTAATCTAAAGATATAAGAATGTGTTGTAATAGTAAACTAGCTATCTGCCTTTGTTGCAGGAACAACCAACATTCTTATTACGAGTGGCTGTAGGAGCAACAGAGTCCTAAATGCTTCAAATGACTTACAACTATTTCCTACTGAACTATAAACTTAGTTCACCTTCTGCATGGGCCCCCACAGAAGAGTGAATGAATAAGAACTCAGAAACTAAGAATTGAATATTTCATTTATTCATTCATACAACAAAGATACATCAATGCAAAAAAACAAGATTGTATTTATTTCTCACTGGATTACATAAAGGATTCCCGTAATACTAACTAACTAAGGAATCAGAGCTTCCAACTTATTTAACAAAAACTTCTAAAATAGAACTCCTATCAACTAGGATCCCCAAACATTAGGGATATGGCAACCATTAAGATACATGATCAACATTATTGAAGGCGGGAACAAACTGCATTTAACTGCATATGATTCTAGGAATGCGCCACTACTAGATTTACTCCATCATGGTTGTTATTCGGTATTGACCTCGTCCACAATAGAAAACCCTGATCACCTCCGAGTAGTGGAGTCATCATGAGCCCCATAATAGTTGGTCTCCTTAAGGCTCACTCCATTCTTTAATGTTGATTTCTTCTTTACCCACAGATCCACCGTTTCCTGCAAAAGATTAGCATGCATACGTGTCCTAGACAAAAATCCATAATAAGTTCCTTCACTAGCTTGCTCTCATCACATGGCTACAGGAAAAACCACCCGACTTAAAGTAGGACAAAAAGATAACAGATTTAGTTTCACATAACCATGCAACATATAGATAGCACATTTATAAACTTAAAATGTTTCACACACATTCACATACATATGTATATAGCAGTTTTGAGATATAAGTATAACAGTCTAAAAAAAGTATTATGAAAGCTTATGAAGTTCTCAAAATCTAGTCATAAAAGCACACGAAACTATAAGCTATATAGGCCTTATATTGGCCTCATCATTTCCCCCCAACTTTTCCTTTTTCTGGTCCTCTAGCAAAAAGATAATTCTTCAACCTTGCCTGCATTCTGAGATCCATACCTACACTCTGTCCAATACCTCCTTTTACAAATCTCTAGTAAAATCCTTTGGTGTCGCTGTGTGATTCCCACTTCTTTACTTCCCCTATCATGTCATAGTCCTCTAGATTTTCTGAATTGGCTAACAGAGGGGAAAGAAGCAAGGGTGGCTAGAATCTAAGTGGCATCCAGTAGCTCTTCCTTTCCCTTCCTAATGAGACATACCAAGGAGCACGCCTATTTTCCATTGTGAAATTAAGGGGTGAATGTGGCTCTTTGTTTCTCAAGTCCTTGGTCATGTTCACCCAGTGCCATTGAATTGATCTTGTTGCCTCAGGTAACTTAGTCTCAACCACCTGATTATACTCATCGAAGGCTGCCTCCCTAAGAGGATCAATGATTTTGCTTCCTGACTCTAACTGGGCTAATTTCATCCATTCATAGTAATAGGGCTTGGGGTTCTTGGCTTCAGTTCGTAGGTCTAGAGGAATTTTGTCTTCTAACTCTTTGTAGGCTTTGGCTTGGGATTCCCTACTGATCTCATTTTGTATCCATGACATAAGTGCCCTTAACTAGATATCCCCAACATATGGCAGAGGATTCCAATTCCTATTATTGGGTATAGCTAGGTTGTGTAGGAAGAGTTCACATCATAGATTTTGAATGGTTGTAGGAGAATTATGAAAGGCTCGAAAAAATTCAAGGGGCTCATTAAACAATGGAGACTTATCCCTTACTATGCTAGTCAATTGATAATTCAGCAACTGTTCTTTAAGAAACATAGCATAAATAGGAGAGGGAGACCTACAGCTCATTAGATCAGGGATAACTGATGTTACCTTAATTATTTTCTCTTGAAGTTGTTCTACCTCCTCCTCTTTTTCCACAAGTTCTTAATAAGTATGATCAATAACTTGGTGTAATGCCTTCTTTTGTCATCTCCATTATTCCCTTTCCATTACTAATTGATTGACCAGTCGGAAGATAATAGAGAATGGAGTCACAAGGCAAGGAATATATGGCAGAGTACCTTCATCAGGGTTTTCACCTACTTCTTGCATGTCAGCTAAACTTTCATTTCTTGCAGGTGCATCCTCTGAGGGTTTTGGACAGATTATGATGGCCCACTTAAATTTATTACATTGTTGGGCAGTGGTGGCCAATGCGTCCAATCCTTGGTTCAAAACCTGCTCAGCCACCTTATTGACAAAGCTCATATCAATACCAGGGTTTTCTTCAAACAAACTCCTCTCTATTGCTATAGGAGGTGAATCTGGTAGACCTTCTTCATTAGCAAAGTATTCCCCTAAAATTTCATCATCATCTAATTCAATGAGATCATCAATAATTTGGATTCCATGGGAAGATGAACCCCTCCTTTGGAATTTGTAAGATTGTTCATTGGAGATGGAATAGTCTTTGATTGTTATACATTCTACATCCATTCTAACTTCAGGGGATGTTTTATTCTCTGCTGCAGGAAACTCACTAGGAAACTCCTGCTGACTATCTTTTATCTCTTCTCTTCTTGGCTCCTCTGCCTCAGGAATGTCAAGACCAATGGCTGACCCTGCTGGGCATGCATCTATGGACATACTCTTCTTCTACCTACAACTTCTTCTTAAAGGGGTTTCCTCCTTTTTATCAACAATCTTTCACTTCTTAGAAGCGGTTTGAGCTACAGGGTCCTATTTCTTGGTGCGTTTACAAGAACCAAAGTTAGCTTGTTTCCCTTTCTCCCTTTGGTCTCTTGTAGGATTTGTGGTTTCATTGGATGGGGAGGAGACCTTTTCTTTAGAATCTTTCTTCTCAGAGATTTTTGTTTTTCCTTTACTCTGGGATGAGCCAGATGCAGGAGCTTCAGGAGGACACCTAGGGTTTCTAGACCTGGGGTTCCTTGCTGAAGAAGACCCTAATCCCAATTCCTCAATAACCTTGAAAAATACCTATTCAGCTTCGACCCTCCTTCCAACCCTACTCCTTAAAGGACTTAGGGTTTCTTTCTCAAACTCTCCTAACAGAAAATCATCCCATGTCATGTCAGAATGTGTTCTCAATGCTTTTTTAACAATTAATTTAATCAGATAATGATGGGAGACAATATTCGGCTTACCTTCTTGTACCAATGAAGCCCTTTTATTCAAGATGTTGAATAGGGAATTGGGTACATTTATGGGCCGGTTATCGTGTCGTAGACAGCTCAAGAATTTGAAATGAACAACATGCAACTAGGCTTGACGACCTTCACAAGTGAAATATTTTATAATGAATATTGCACACTAATTATAAGCTTCAGGTAGACATATCCTTCTAATACCCCATTTCTTGTCAATTTCCAATGGTGGGTCTAAATGCAAAGTGAATTGTGCCCTTGCGGTTTCCATGTTGAAACTTTTTGAAAACTCTTCTCCTTCCTATGGTAACCCCATTACCTCTGCTACAACTGTTTGTGAAAATGGCACTCTCAATCCTTTGACAGTAGCCACTCCATCATGCAGCATGTTTAAAAACTGAAATGCTACCTCTCCGTCCCAGCTGGTGAGCTTAAGAATGTAACCAAGCCAAACCCTAGCTTGGAATAGTGGCATACATGCCTGACTGTTTAGCAGAAGATCATGAACCATTGGTTCACATCGACTTAAATCACCACCCATTCTACAGAGTATGAAGGACACAAAAATAGTTGCAGAGAGTATACAAAAACTTTATCAAGAAAATTGCAGAGAAGGTAAAAAAATACAAAGCTATAGGTTCTGCAAAGATGGAAAGTTCTAGAGTTTTAAGTTTTCTAAGAGTTGTATGAGAAAATGAATGCAAATCTATCATATCTCAAGAACTTAACTATTCATAATTACTCAACAGATGTCCACATTGAACACCTTTGCTTCTACATGCGAAATAAATTTCTAGTTTTGAGGCTGTCATATCTCAAAAGCTAAATTGGGCAACATTCATGGAAAAGGGTACAACATTTAAAAGTTTAAAATTATAGCATTCATTATGTACACAGATATATAAAACAAATCATAGATTTTCTCTCCCCCCCAACTAAAGTAGGCAATCGGTCCCACAATTGCGAATGTGACAAGAGCGAACCTAATTAAAAAACTAATTAATGAATTAAATGCCAAATATAGTACACACAAACCTGATAAAGTACTGGTGACGGCGCGAAATTGTCATGACATGTTGGAGAATAATGAGGTGGATGGGTGGAAGACAAGTAATAATGAAATGAAATTTATTACAGAGAAAGTACTCCCCGGAGGGAAGTAATTATTATGGGGTATTGCGAATGTGGCTCAAAGTGAAGAACGAATATGAGTGAGGGGCTCATATGCATTTGCTACAGAGGCTCAGAAACTTTATCATGGTTGAATTGTTGCAGGAAATCCACTTTTCTCTAGGGTTTATAGTATAGCTTAAGTCGGTGGCCATTAACCTATAATTTGAAATAGACGGGATCAATAGTAGACAACTGCACAACACCATTGGGAAAAACAACAATAATTTCATAAGGCCCTAACCAGCGAGTTTGAAACTTACCAGGAGTATGCTGGTATCTGGAGTCATACAGGAGGGCCCAGTCACCAACTACAAATCTCTTATCCTTAATAACCTTGTCATGTCATTGCTTCCACTGTTGCTACACCAACTCTGTGTTAGCCAAAGCAGACTTACGCCTTTCATCAAGGATGTTCAAGTTAAGGACGTGCTCCTATTGAGCTGTAGTAAGATCTAGATTGAGCTCCAATGTTGTGCATAAGGTCTTATCCTCAAATTCTACTGGCATCATTGTAGACTTATCGTAAACCAGTTGAAATGGAGATAACCCTTTAGTGGTTTTCCAAGTAGTCCTATAGGCCCAAAGCGCTTTAGGAAGCTTGGTGGCCCAATCTTTCTTATGAACAGAGACAACCTTTGTCAGGATGGCTTCCAACTCCCGATTGGTAACCTCCACCTATCCATTGGCTTGCGGATGGTTAGGGGATGACTTACCATGGTGAATCTTGTACTCTTCCATCAGGGCAGCTATGAGGTTGGAAGTGAACTAAGCACCCTAATCAGACACTATTTCTCTAGGAACACCAAATCTTGTAAAGATGCATTCATATAAAAACTTGGCAACATTGTTATCCCAAGGATGCTTCATTGGTTTAGCCTTAGCCCACTTAGTAACATAGTGAGTACAGACCAAAATGTAAGACTTTCCCTAAGAAGAAGGGTCAATGGGTCCAATAAAGTCAATCCCCCATTTGTCAAAAGGAGCCACGATGACCTAAGGTTACAGGGGCATCTCATCAGTTTTAGTAGGCCTCCCCATGTGTTGGCACTAATCATATTTCTTGGTATACCTAGTAGAATCCTTGTGGAGAGTCAGCCAATAGTACCCAGTAGTTAAGATTTTGAAAGTCGTCCACTTTGCTACAAAGTGGCCACTACATGGTTCATCATGACATGCCTGAAGGATGTCATATGTTTCATCTTCACGGATACATCGACGCATAACCTGATCTGGACCAGTATAAAACATGAAACTAGCAATCCAAGAAAAATTAAAACTCTTCTCAGTCAGCAATTTATGTTCCTTGGAGGAGAAGTGAGTTAGTGTCCGCCCAGTGGTGAGATAGTTCGAAATATCGGCATACCACGAGTTTTGTGCTGCCAACAGGAAGAGGTTCTCATCCAGAAAACTATCATTGATGGTTGCAGGATCATCAGGAACATGTAAGCAGGAAAGAAAGTCAGCCACTACATTGGCTTTCCCAGGTTTTTCCACAATAGTAATGTCAAATTCCTGCATCAGTAGCAACCATCAAGCCAACTTTCTAGAGATGGCTGGTTTATTCATCAGGTACTTGATAGTTGAGTGGTCTGTGTGGATGAATATCTCATATCCTTTAATATAGTTCCTAAACTTATTCAATGCATAGATGACTACCAAAACCTCTTTCTCTATCACAGTGTAATTGAATTCAACTCCCTATAGGTTCTTACTAATAAAGTAAATGGCATGTTCAACAACATCTATTTTCTGGCCGAGCACTGCTCCAATAGCATAGTCAGAAGCATCTGTGTGGATATGAAAGGGTAATCCCCAATTGGGACCTCGCAGTACCAGAGTTGTGGTGAGAACACCCTTAAGTTGCAAGAAAGATTATTCATATGCAGAATTCCAAGAGAACTCAGAATCCCTTTTTGACAAGTTAAATAGGGGTGTTTCAATCTGACTGAAATCTTTAATAAACCGCCTATAGTATCCAGCATGCCCGAGAAAACTCCTGACATCTTTTTTCTTTTCAGGAGTTGAGAGAGTGTTGATTACTGCAATCTTCACAGGATCTACCTGGATTCCATGTGAGGAGATGTAATGGCCTAGAACAACACCTTCCTCCATTATCATAAAGCATTTCTCTCTATTGAGAGAAATATTGTAATCCTGACATCTCCAAAGTAACTTTTCCAGACTGGCCTTTGCCTCATCAAAAGTGTCCCCATAAGTAGTGAAGTTGTCCATGTAAATCTCCACACAGTCAGCGGATATGTCTGAAAAGATAGATGACAACTCATTGGAAGGTGGCTAGGGCATTGCACAAACTAAATGGTAGGACAAAGTAGGAAAAATTTCCCCATGGATAGGTAAAGGTAGTTTTCTCCTGGTCCTCTAGAGCTATTTGGATTTGGTTGTAACCACTGAACCCGTCCAGGAAAGAAAAATATTTCTTTCCTGCCAGATTATCAAGGACTTGGTCTATGAATGGGAGTGGAAAATGGTCCTTTTTAGTGGTTGTGTTGAGTTCCTGATAATCCACACAAACTCTCCATTTACCTCCTTTTTTGGGTACTATGACTAAGGGCGATACCCATTGGCTATCAGAAATGGGTAGATGAAACCAGCATTTAACAATTTTTGAAGCTCGATTTTGACTATGTCCCTGAGGATGGGATTTACTCTCCATTGTGGCTGCCTTACTGGTTTATACTCAGGACTAAAATAGATCCAATGAGTACACATTTTAGGATCTATCCCTTTCATGTCTGTCTAATCCCAGGCAAATGCCTGCTGGTTTTCCTATAGCAGCTTAAGGATATCTTGCTAGTGTGGCAATGACAAGGTTTTGCTGACATTCAATTCCTTTCCCAGACTAACTTCTATTTTAACTACTTTATCCAACATGGTCAACTGAGAAATTGGTGGTGAATCCATCTCATGGGGTAATAGGGAATGAATAAAGTGGGAGGATAGTGAGTATGGAGAGGCAGGTGGAGTAGGCAAAATGGTCTCCAAAACATAGTCTGATTGTGGACACAACTGGGAATCTATGCCATATTCATTAGTGATAATTGATGAAATTATCTCATCTTCTTCCCTAGAGGCTACAAATGGCTCCCTTTCTATCACTATAAGTTGGTGTATTGAATTGGCTTCGGTTTCGGCATCCTCTAATACTGGTCATATTGCCTCATCATCGTGCAACATCAGTTGATCAGGGGAATATAGAGTCAGGTTCTTGGTATGGACACCATTAGATATGGTCATTTTCCCAGACCTACTGGCTATGAAGGCATCAGCAGTGGCCAACCATGGTCTCCCTAGGATCAAAGGATAGCCTCCCATATCAACTTTAGGTGAGAGAACAACAAAATCCACTGGATACTCCCAAGAGTGTAAGGTAACAATGACATCTTCTATCATTCCATCAGGTTTAATAGTAGAGCTATCAACAAGCTACAGGATGGTTGGGGTGTCTCTAAGACCAACAATATTCAATTGAGATAGTACCTCCTTGGTCATGGCATTTATAGAGGCACCTAGATTGACCAAAGCATTTTGAACTTGCATACCATGAATAGTGACTGTAACGAAAGGGCTCCCTGGATCAATGTATTTGGGAACAGTTAACTTTTCCAGCATAAGATCGGACAACTGCCCTACTACATGAATAGTCTTAGGATCCTTCTTCTTCCTACCTAGTTTTTTTATACAAGCTTCTCTAATAGCCTTGGTGTAGACATGAACTTCTTTGATTGCATTGAGTAAGGATATTTTTACTGTCATCTGCTTCAACTGATTGAGTAAATTTGTTACTGCAGTGTTGACTATGGGTTCAAATTGGTTGACTAACCTTTGAGGAAACGGGGGCTCTTTGGTTGCAGGAGAGGTTTGTGGAGATGGCACATTAGCTGATTTAGAAGGTGGCTCTTCAACCTTTGTAATGATAGGCATTGGAGGAGAGGCAAGAGTAGTTCCTGACCTAAGATGGATATTTTTTAAGGAAATGGCATAGCTTTTCTGCTAAGCTGGTGGCTTATTATTTAGATTATGATCAGGTTGAGCTATCAACTAGGTTTTCTTTGGTGGATTTTTATTGGTTGCAGGAGGAGGCATTATATCTTGTTGCTGAGGTGGTGGCATCAAAGCTTGCTGAGTGGGTTGGTTAGACCACTGATTGGGCTGTAGCCAACCTTGTTGAGGTTGATACCAACCCTGCTGGGATTGTTGCCAACCCTACTAGGGTTGTTTCCAACCCTGCTGGGATTGTTGCCAACCCTACTGGGGTTTTTGCCAATTATTATACCCACCAAAACTGTGGGGACCCATATTCTAAAAATTTTGCCATGGATTATTATTGCTAGAAGTTTGCAAAGGATCTTATGGCATACCTAGTCTCTGGGCCCATGGCCTGCATTGAGCGATATAGAGAACCTCTCCATTTTCATCTATAGCTTTGAATTCTGTAGGCATTGGCTGGGACTCCACATTTGCAACAGTCTTGCACTTGCAACTTTTCTTCTTTTCTCGGCAATGCGGGCAATATTCAGCTAACACAGCATCAGCATCCTCCTTCTTTCATCTAGCCTGCATGGTGTCTAGCTGAGTAGCAACATCATTAATGATGTCCTACTTGAAGTCCGATAGAAGATTTGAAAGTTCCATCTTAGATACTCTAGAACTATTAGAATTACGAGGTAAGTCTCAGATTCCTCTGCCCTTTTTAACAGTGGCTCTTGAATAATTCATATAGATGTTCTTGATATCTACCCAGTTCTTCTAGGTGATGTTGCCTCTAGCCATAAGGTCCAAGGCCTCTATACTTCCTTCATGTACACCTTTCAATAAGAGATGTTTTTTGGATTCCTCATTCAGCTGGTGTTGCGTGTTACACTGTAGGTTAAACTTGAACCAAGAGACATAATCCTCCAAAGTCTCATCCTCTTTCTGTGACATTTTAAAAATGTCATCTCCCTTTAAATCTCAACCCCTACAGTATTCCTTATACTTTGCAATGAACATAATGCTCATTGTGTCCCAGTCTTCTATGGCATTAGCTCCCAGCCCCATGAACCACCGTAGAGAAGCCTCTTTCAGAGTCAATAAAAACAACTTCAGTTTATGGGCTTCAGTTGTATAGTCATAACTCCTACATAGGATGTCAAACTCAAATAGGAAGGTCTCTGGGTCTTCAGTAATGAGGCCATAAAACTTTGGGAGTGCGGAAGCAGGTATGTTCTTCAGATTTTGATTACCCTGTTGAGGAGGAATAGGGAAAGGAAAGGTAGGCTAAGCCATCCTTGGTGGTGGATTATCCTGATACTCAGGTTTAGCAAAGAGTTCATTAAAATACAATGACTGGTCAGAGGATGATGGTTCTTGCTCAGTAGCAAATGGGTTTACAAACAGTTCTTCTTCTTCGATGTTCACAACTAGGGGCTCCTCCAGATCAAGGTTAAGGATATTAAATGGTTCAACTTGGTTATATTGAGGAAGGAAACGCCCAAGATGATCTCTTCTCCTATGCATAAAAACAAATGCTAAACTAAATCTAAGACAATGACTCTTGGTCTAGACTAAATTAACACCATCCCCGGCAGTGGTGCCAACAATGACTGGTCAGTATTATACCCTCTACAATTAAGGATTGGACATCCTTCTTATAGTGACTTTGTAATAACCAATGCCAACTATCATACTAAGAACATCATACTGAACTCACTTAAATTATTGACCAAGGAACGTAAACTTGAAATGGCATCGGCAAAGTATATGCTCTAGTCCATTCTAGGAGTCATCACCATTTAAGGAATGGAAAATGCTAAAAGTAATTCTGAACTAGGAAATGGAATTAACAGTTTAATCTAAAGATATAAGAATGTGTTGTAATAGTAAACTAGTTATCTACCTTTGTTGTAGGAACAACCTACAATGCTATTACCAGTGGTTGCAGGAGTAACAAAGTCCTAAATGCTTCAAATGACTTACAACTATTTCCTATTGAACTATAAACTTAGTTCACCTTTCGCGTGGGCCCCCATGGAAGAGTGAATGAACAAGAACTTAGAAACTAAGAATTGAATATTTCATTTATTCATTCGTGCAACAAAGATACATCAATGCAGAAAAAACAAGATTATATTTCTTTCTCATTGGATTACATAAAGGATTCCCGTAATACTAACTAACTAAGGAATCAGAGCTTCTAGCCTATTTAACAAAAACTTCTAAAACAGAACTCCTAGCAACTAGGATCCCCCAACATTAGGGATATGGCAACCATTAAGATACATGATCAACATTATTGAAGGTGGGAACAAACTGCATTTAACTACACACGAATCCAGGAATGCTCCACTGCTGGATTTACTCCATCATGGTTGTTATTCGGTATTGACCTCGTCCTTAATAGAAAACTACGATCACCCACAAGTAGTGGAGTCATCATGAGCCCCGCAACAGCTGGTCTCCTGAAGGCTCACTCTGGTCTTTAATGTTGATTTCTTCTTTACCCACGGATCCACCGTTTCTTGCAAAATATTAGCATGCATATGTGTCCAAGACAAAAATCCATAATAAGTTCCTTCACTAGCTTGCTCTCATCACATGGCTATAGGAAAAACCACACGACTTAAAGTAGGCCAAAAAGATAACAGATTTAGTTTCACATAACCATGCAACATATAGATAGTTATACATTTATAAACTTAAAATTTTCCACACACATTCACATACATATGTATATAGCAGTTCTGAGATATAAGTATAACAGTATGAAAATGTATTATGAAAGCTTATGAAGTTCTCAAAATCTAGTCATAAAAGCACATGAAATTATAAGCTAAATAGGCCTTATATTGGCCTCATCAAGCCCAATCTCCCAAAACTGAGAATAGTATATGGGCATTAGCGTGCAGTGGAACAGTATATGGGCATGACCTTGTCTTCGGTGTTTTGGAGTTTCAGTGTTTTAGTGTTATCTGATTGCGCGAAATTCTAAAAGTGTAATCTTGTACTTAGTGAAATTTTGCTTCTAGCATGGGGGGTCTATTTTTGGCCTTTTGGAGGCCAAAAACCTGCAACTTAGCCACAATACAAAAAGAAAACCTAACCCTAAAACCAAAAGGGAGAAAAGGAACATAAAACAAAAAATAGAGGCCATGACCCAACTAGATCACCAAGGGCATAAACCCTAGAGACCTAGGAGGGATACCAAGCAGCCAAAAATAATAGCAAAGCAAACCAAAAAAACTATTAAAAAAACTAACCCTAAAACCAAAATGTGAAAGGAAGAAGGGAAGGGAACATACCAAGAAATCCTACCTGTAAAGGCACGAGGAAAGGGGGAGACAAAAAAATTTGTTGATCACAAGGAGGATCAACACAACATGATGAACGACAAGGAGGCGAGGAAGAATGTAGCAGGTGCGCAAAGATCTCAAAAAATACAGGAGGAAAAAATAACAAGTGAGAAACAAAAATGCTCAGGCTTCTTTTATAGCTCGTAGGGTGATTTCACCCACTCCAAAGTTTCGAAGGCCGAAACCCTGAAGTATGGTGACCTCCCCCCTTTCATCATTTTAGAAAATGAATAACCAAAAGTTGTGGGCTCAGCCTTTCACCTTTTCAATGTTTCAACATTTTAGAGGTCGGAGGACCTCCCAATGTCTGAAACACCGAAAGTGTGAAAGGCTGAAAATTAACCTTGCTTTCTCAACAGGCCCCTCCAAATCAGAGTTCAAAGAGTAGGGGGAGGGTTTGACCAAAAACTAATAAAAAGAGGGGGGGCCATGGTTAGAGGATTGAAAATAGGGTGTGTGTTGTGGACCCACAACACATGCCATCTCAAAATCTCTACAAAATATATATGCCATATCAAAATGTGACATATGGCATCTCAAAATATCTAAAACTAGAAATGCATGTATTACATCCTATGCTACTGGTGGATCATCAAAATGTAGCCTCTTTGAAGTACTCTTTGGTTTTGATGAATCTTGCACAAACAAAAAAATTGAAACTAAAATTTAGATTGCTTAATTCATATGATTTGTACATTTAGAAAATTAACATTAAAATTCATATTGAATAATAATTTAATGAAAATTTAAAATTGAATTATCATGTACCTCGGATCTACATCTCCTCATATGTCCTTGGTAGCGAAGGGATGACTCTAATAGTGTTAGTTCCAAACTATATATGATTGCAACCATGAAACTGATACGAGTTATCCTATAAAGTTATTGTTAATAGAAAAATAAGTTTACAAAATACCATAATTAAAATAAAAACTTACGTCTACTAAACCTTCTTCTGCCAATGTCGGTTGCGTCAACAATGATACAAATCCTTGGCATTGTACCTCCCTCACACTATTTGCTACCTACAAGAGTCAAATAAGATAAAATATTAGTTAATATGTACTTAGAATAATGACAATCATGTATTCTTGATACAAAAATGTAATTAAATAAATATAGAAATATACGTACTATGGGGATATCATGGCCAAATGAAATGCCTGAGAGGGTAGGCTTATGAACCTGTATCTCAACATTGTCAAACATCAACCTCTATACGATAAACCAGGTAAAATATACATTAGTATGCACAAGTGACAATTACATGTATAATCATTCTGAAACTCTTAATTACCTTCCCCTTGTCAACATGTGTTGATGCACCCCCCTCACATTGTCCCCAGCTACCAGTAGCTAAAACCTGCAAGAGTAGAGTAAGATGAAAATATTAATTAGTATATAATTTTTATTAAGTTAATTTTTTGAAAAAAAACATGTATGCTGATAAAAAAGTAAAACAATGAGTGTGAAAGCATATACCATAGAGTTGTTGAGGCCAAATGAAATGACGGAGAGTGTAGAACCCTCCACCTTGTAGACCTTATGGCAAGACATATTGTCAATTAGTGTCAAAACACTTAGTCAACTAGTGTCAACTGAGCCAGCAAGCATTTTGCAAAGTCTCGAGTGATCAACATTGCCCGAGTGATTATCATCGCCCGAGTGATCAATATGACCCGAGTGATTTACAGTATTTCTTGAGTGACAGTTTATCACCCGAGTAGACTTCTGGACCCGAGTGACACTTTTAAGCCGACCTTGCATATATTGTTAAATATAATTTTGTTTATTGCAAGCTGAATTACAGAGTTATTTGCTGGATAAAGATATACATGTAAGATATTTTTTTATCCAATGTGAGTATATGTGAGAAAAGAATAAGTAATAATGTATGCATAAGTGTAAATACACGTGAATGGTTTGATTAAGAGAAGAAGTATTCAGGACAACAAAGTCTCATCTATCACATTCAGGTGATCAGGTATATTCAAAAGGATCTTATTTAGCAATCACAGTTGCACAAAGCAGATCATCAACTGGTTCATTCTAATAGGTGGATCAGCAAAATTCTTTAACAAGGTGGACCTAATAGTCCTTTCTTTAAATCTCTTAACAGATTTGCATTACTTATTGTATTGTACAAAATCCTTTAACAAGTTGGACCTAACAGTCCTTTCTATGCTCCTAACAAGGAAGACCATCAGAAGTGGTCATTGTAAGCTCTAACAGGCTAAATTTATACTATATTACTAAATCTTGTGGGTATCATCCCCACCCCAGTTTTAATTTCTTTTGGAAGGTTTCTGGGTAACCAAATATTGTTTTATGTGTTGTGTATGAATCTTTACTTTCAATTTCTATGCATGCAAACAAATAAGTTAATCTAATTGTGGATTAAAAGGATTAAGTTTTATTGGTTCCTGATTCACCCCCCCCCCCCTCTCATTCAATGGGAACATCATATATTTCCAATAATTGGTATCAGATTATTAGTTCTCTTATCAGAATTCTAACAGCTTGAGAAAAGATCAGAGGCTATGGAAACATTCATACTGGAGAAAGTCATCGAGAATGAAATGATAGATCTTAAAGTGGTCATGGATCAGATCATGAAACTTAAGGAGCAACTCTCTCTTTCCCTAAAAAGAAGAAAATAATTAGCAATACAGATGAATGAAAATAACTATATAGAAGAAATAATTGAAGACTTTTGCAAGGACAGAAGTTCTGAAGAAGCTGATGCAGCCATTGAAGACTTACAAATAATTTCACTTTACATGAAGAAGTAAGAAAGTTGAAGAGAGCACAAGAAATTCACTCAATCAAAATATGTGAAGTCATGGAACTAAAGAACAAAGCAGAAGATGACAGAAATATAGCATAAGAAGATAAAATACTGTTGAGTACAAGATTAGAACAAAAAGAAAATGAAATCCAACACTTGTCACTTCAGCAAGATGATTTGGTAAGTCAACTCAACAATGCAACACAGGAAGTAGACAATCTAAGAACAGAAAATGAAATATTGCAGAATAATCTCAGTGCTAAAAAGAAAACAAATGAAAGTATGATGAATCCACAAAATAGCATGGATCATGCAACAAAATTTAGACATCATGGACAGATTCGATTAGGTTATACTGAACAAGGTGAATCCTCACAACAAGGATCTCAAAGGAACAACAAA
Source organism: Thuja plicata (assembly GCA_018584345.1). NCBI lineage: Eukaryota > Viridiplantae > Streptophyta > Pinopsida > Cupressales > Cupressaceae > Thuja > Thuja plicata. Next base: position 65,886 of record MU213357.1, read on the forward strand.
ACTTCATGCAATCATCGTGGTAAGTTAGGGCACACATAAAATAAATGTTGGAGCAATGGAAAGTCAAAATTTAATGGAAAATGATACAATTGTAACAAACATGGACATAGAGAAAGTGAATGCAAAGAGAAACCTAAGTTTGAAGGAAAATGCTACAAGTGCAACAAACAAGGTCATAAATATTTCGAGTGCAGATCTAAGAAGTGGAATCCTACTGAACAATTAGCCAAGGTAATTTTTGGTTGGGATTAAAACACATGGTAAAGATGTTGTCATTGTGATGAATATGGACACATTGATGCAAATTGTATGAATTCTCACTTTAGAAAAAGGTATCCTAATTAGAGATTTTATGTATGCAAGCTCGGTCATCTAAGATGATACTAGTTTTGAGAATGGTAAAGCCAAAGTATCAGAAATCAGAACTTAGATGAGCAAGCAATGGGTAAGGAAATCCTCAGATAATTCAGATCAAAGCAATGAAGGATCTAATGTCACCCTAAACAGTGAACTGGGTGGATCTACCATTACAGAATAAGAATGAAAGGAGATGACTGGAACTATGAAATACAAGCCATCTTACATCAGTTCCAAATAAGCTAAATAGACCAAATCCACACATTGATGCATGAGGACATGTTATAGTTCTACCCAAGTCAAAATGTTAGTTACACCTGAGTTATTCTAGCTTAACCGAGCTGATTAGTCGGACAGTGTTGATAATTGGAAAGTTGATTTCACCCGAGCTTCTGAGTGAATCTGAGAAACACCCAAGTAATTCCAGGTACTATGTATGGAGAATTTAATGAAATACTCTAACGATTGAAAATATCTTATAAATGAAGGATTGTAAATATTACTGCTTACAAAGCTTTCAGTTTATGAATCAATTTAGATCCCTTAGCGATTCAGTGCAAATTTGTGATTGAAAGCGAAGTTTGATCATTTCATCTGAACATATATGGCATTCACTTCCAGAAGCAAGGTTAAGAAAGGTTCTGAGATGTTAGTAAGGAATGCAATTTGTGATCCTTCGATGTTTAAGCTTCATCCGATAGTTGCAGAGGAGATAGAACTGATGGGAGATCATTCCCTGATTCCTTCGAGAGTGTTACTGGTTAATGACATCTGAAGCTTCTAACACTACAACATACAAGAGCATGGAACTATTGAGTTGAATAAGGCATATGATGAATTATGTGCAAATGGGAGTCTGAATCCCGAGCACAAGCACCTTGAAACCAAGGGTTTAACACACATCATGCACATGCCAAGATACTTCCAGACAAAATGGATGAGATATGTTCTCAACCGTGTCCACGACATGCAGCTATAGTTAGAACATCCTGTGATGATCACGAAGAAGATAATTTACCGTGTCACTGGGTTCCTGATGCTAGATAAGCCAAAAGCTACCAAAACCCCATCCTAGGATGACCTAGTTGAGTTAACTCTTGTCGAGTGGGATGGCATAGGCATGAGACTTAACGGAGTAACTTATATGGAATTGAAATTTGGTATTTGTGTTATAGCCCACAAGATATACAGTTCAAGCAGATCCAACATTGTTCTGTGTGAAGCTATTGACCTAGCATACAAAGTGGTGAAGAAGACTCTAGTATTCGACCTAGCAGAATTACAGCTCATCCAATTGAGAAAGAATATGGAAAGCATCTGAGTATCCAAATCCAATCCGTGTAAGTTTAGTTCTCTTCTAATCTACATACTCTTTTATGTTGAGAAGTTATTTCCCTCCAAAGGAATAGTAGCATGGAAGAAGGATAGACCAATAATCCATCAGATTAATGAATTCATAGCTGAGTTAGGAGATAACTTTGATAACATTGTGGATGGATATTTTGAGAGTTTCAAATAGAAGATGCATAGTAGGTTCAGAATTCCCAAACAACTAGTTGAGAATTACAAAGATGAAATTTGTTTTCTAGTTGATTGTGACAAGGTTTATATACAAGTAGTAAAGCCTAGGGTTGCATGGGTTAAACCCCTTCCATATGAAGTCAACAAAGATGACACAAAATATATCATAGAGGCCCTTGTAAATGAACTTGCCAATCCAAAGGCACCTTACTTTGGAACATATGAGGAAGCAAAGAGCATGATATCTCTAGAGATTGAGATTCCCAATATATTGAAAAGAGGAAGAGACTTGATACATTCAAGAAGAAGTATGGAAAGACCTCAGACTCTCCTACCATCTCTGAGAGTAAAGAGGATACAGTTAAAATAGAGGATTTTGAATCTAAAGAAGAAAAGGAAGAAACTGATATTGAACCTCCATAGAAGAAGAGGAAGGCAAAACCCAAATAGAAAAAGGAAAAAGGCACTACCCCTATTGTCACATTGAGGAGATGAAGGAGAAAAATTATATTGAGTGATGATGAGGATGATGATGAAGAAGATGATACTGTGGTCTTCACTAAACGAATACCCACACTTGATCAGAAGATTAGAGAACTGAAAGAAGGATGAGGGAGGTAAAAAAAAGTAGTAATTACTGATGAAATGGATCTTGATAAAGAAATTGTGATTCCAAATTGGGATCTATCCAGCTTATCTGTAGAGCAAATGGATATTTTGGGAGAATTGTGGAAGAAAAGAGATAAACAACAGAAGCTCCAAAAGGAAAGACAAAGGAATAAAGTACTTGAAGATTTCAAAGGCATATTTGTTGATGTATTGTAGATTGAAGTCAATGAGAGTGACTCAATATGGACCAACTTGTTGACATTGTCCATAAGTTCAACATAGATATGAATGGTCAAGAGAAGTTATTTGAGAAGGCATAGAAGAAATTTAAGAACAAGGTTCTAGAAAATATTGCAAAGAAGATTGCAATTGAGCAGGTGCAGCTTACAAATATCATCAGAACTCTAGAAACCACTATGAAAAATGTGGTATCAATATTTGTAAAGTTGAGTGACACCTCTAAATTTATTGTGGAGATCAAGAACAAGATAGTGAAGATTGATGCAGACATGAAGGAAAGTGCAAGGCAGTTAGAACTTGACCCAAGCACCAGTTCCGCTCACTTCATGAAGATCAAGTATCTTACTGATCTACAGGCTGAATTGTTGAGAGAAGAAGCAAGGACCAGAGAATCACTTAAAGCAATCTAGAGCTAACTCCTACCACACATGGATGGGATGCAGAAATGCATAAAACATGCAAAGACGCTCATCCATGACAACAATTTCTCAGTTGTCGAGCTAATGATAGAGTTGTCTGTAGAGCTACATGTTGAATTGCACATCATCAAGGTACTACAAGACAATTGGGACAACACTTTGACTCATATTTTAAAGGTACATAGCGATTTCCTATCCTACTTTGGAATAACCTTGTAAATATCACTTTTGGCATTTTTGTCAAAAACAAGGGGAAAATATCATTATTTTTTAATTAAGGGGAAATATCATTGAGGAAACACATGTAAAGTGGAGAAAATATGCTTTACAAAAACAATTTTGAAAAACACAAAAACAGAGTCAGTTGGACCCGAGCAGCAGAAGCAGTGTCAAAACTCAAGTAGACAGTAAGGGGGAGTTTTGACATATCAGACACAGAATTCAATGATAAGTGTTTTTGTCGCTAATGCCAAAGGGGGAGATTGTAGACCTTATGGAAAGACATATTTTCAATTAGTGTCAAAACACTTAGTCAACTAGTGTTGACCGAGCCAGCAAGCATTATGCAAAGTCCCGAGTGATCAGCATTGCCCGAGTGATCAGCATCGCCCAAGTGATCAGTATGACCTGAGTGATTTACAGTATCGCCCGAGTGACAGTTTATCACCTGAGTAGACTTTTGGACCTGAGTGATAGTTTGAAGCCAACCTTGCATATATTGTTAAATATAATTTTGTTTATTGCAAGTCGACTTACAAAGTTATTTGTGCATAAAGATATATGTGTAAGATAGTTTGTTTTATCCAATGTGAGTATATGTGAGAAAATAATAAGTAAGAATGTATGCATAAGTGTAAAGACATGCAAATGATAGTTTTATTAAGAGCAAAAGTATTCAGCATAGCAGAGTCTCATCCATCACATTCACGTGATCATTTATATTTAAAACGATCTTATTTGGAAATCACAGTTGCACAGAGAAGATCATCAACTGGTTCATTCTAATAGGTGGATCAGTAAAATCCTTTAACAAGGTGGACCTAACAGTCCTTTCTATGCTCCTAACAGGGTAGACCATCAGAAGTGGTCATTGTAAGCTCTAACACGCTAAATTTATATTGCAGCACTAAATCTTGTGGGTATCATCCCCACCCCAGTTTTACTTTCTTTTGGAAGGTTTCTAGGTAATAAAATATTGTGTTATGTGTTGTGTATGAATATTTACTTTCAAGTTCTATGCATGCAAACAAATAAGTTAATCTAATTTTGGATTAAAAGGATTAAGTTTTATTGGTTCCTGATTCACCACCCCCCCCCCCTCTTAGTCACTGGGCACATCATATATTTCCAACACACCTATCTCATCTCCTCCTCTATCACCAACTAAAAATAAACGAACCATATATATAAACATAAGTGTGTAGTCATTATATTTTATCTACTAACAATATTTATTTAACATTAAATACACTATGACATTTAACATTTAGTCTTACCGTAACTTGAGGATTCCATGTCGCTTGCACCTCCTCCTTTATCCCATGAGAGGTATCTCAATGAGATATTGTAGTCCCTATAGCGAAATATAGTACATCTCCCATCTCGAATGCTTCATAGCTACGTGCATTCATATCATCACTGAAAGAATCATCAAGGGGACTCAAGCATAAATAATTACACACAATGCAAGAATGGGGCACACAAACATGTGCACCCCAAGGGGATGTCAAAGTGCCAACATCATCAACACGAGGATGCACCAATGATGTAGTGTGCCTAATCAAAAGACCACTCAAGGTGTGGATGGACATAATGCTTTGCAATCCATTCTCTACAATAACATCTGGATGCTACATTGGAGGAGGAAGCTAATATTAGGAGGGGGACATAATGGTATTTTTTTTCTCGATGCGCTCTTGGTCTATTTTGGGGAGCACCTCCGCCTATGCCCATGTTTGATCTCATGCTCCAATAGTCAACTTTGTGACCAAGCACAAATTCAACATATAGTTTTTTAAGAAAATAAAAAGGGACCTCCATATTAATGTGGGGTGTTTTATCAAAAAACATCCACCAACGATCCCATAAGTTCTGTTGCAGAGCATAATTCGTGCACCATTTGATAGACAACTTTTTCTTTTGGGGATAATATTTTATTCCAGTTTTGGGATTCACAAATAGGTCAACTATTTCTTCTTTTGTGATGTCAAGGGCTACCACTCCATCATAATACAACCCATCATCAAACTGGGAATGCATGGTATCTCTCCATTGAAGTGCAACATTATGTTGCATGATAAGCGTCTCCATATTTTGAATTATGGAGTTCAATGTGGTCAACATTGGGCGTAATGCATGGATGTTACCATACACATTTTTAATGCCCTTCAAGTGATTCAAATGATCCCCTATGAGGTCCTCTAGAGGCCGAGGGTTCATAACTGGAGGGTTTTCAGCATGAGTGTTTTGAGTGGGTTGGTTTTCAGGATCAGTGTTTCACGGGGGTGGGTTTTTAGCCTCTGGATCTTCATTTGTGTCTACCATGCTTGATTAAATTAAATTTTCATATAATTAAAATAAATTACACAAAAGATAATAAATTTTAATTTAAAAATCCTACATTTAACAAAAAAACTAAAAAACTTACTAAAAATTATATTAAAAAAAAAATCAAAAAAATGACTTACCTCTTGATGAATCTTGGAAGAAAATCATTGTTGGTTGATCTGGTATTCGATCTCTATCGTATACACGATGCTTTGATGCTATTTTGTGTAAAACTCTGTGAATGAAAATGACAATCAATTTGGCTTTTGTGGGTAAATATATTGACATGTATCGAGTATCTGATATCTATCAGGTACCCGATGGGTATCATATACCCAATAATTTATATGACATATATATTATAATATGATATATGATATTATTGACATTTATGATATATGTCAATAATATTATATTATATTATATTGTAGTATATAATATTATAATATATTCTATAATATTATATTATCATATAATATTATATAATATTATATTATATTGTAGTATATAATAATATAATATATTATATTATATTATAATATATAATATTATTTTATAATGTAATATTATATTATATTATAAAATCATCTTATATATCGAGTACTTGATAGTTATCGGGTACCCGATATGGCTTGTGCTTTGGTATCTCCTTTGGCGAGGTGTATTGACACCCAAGCCTACTAAAATGTCAAACACACCTTTTTGCATTTTTGGGCGAGTGAAAAGGCATATTTTTTCACATCACCACTTTTTGGCACACCATGATCCTGCACATACCCAATTGTTGACACAACTCACACTTACGCACCTAATGGTATGCATCTTGAAACAAAGTGGATCAATATTATTTTTCCCTCGAGATCTTGTGTTCTATGACTAGTGCGAAAAATGACCACCACATCCAAGGTTGTGGGAGTTTCAAGCAGCCTTACTTGTTGTGCCTTATCGACACAATGAAGAAATGTTCCATCCATGCCTCACTTCTATAAAACATTATCCCAAAGGATAAAGTTTGAAAACTTTAGCTTTCTGCTTCTTCTCTCCTTATATGACAAATGTGGAGGACACTCGCCATACGTAAGATAATGAGAAATATTTGAATATCACTAGTGTGTTGTACTGATGAACAAAATTGTTGGAAGAGATTGTGGAATTTATTCTTCTCCTCCAGTTTGTTTATCTTAGCTATAAGATGAAATAAACCTTTGGGCCATGAATCAACTTTGTGGGTCTAATATCCATGTCATATTCTTGGACCTTAGCAATCCAATTACCTCTTTTTGTACAAAAATCCGATTGTATCAAGATTGTCTTGACTATATTATCTAGAACCAAAGCTATGCCATATAAATTTAAAATGTAGAACCTAAAGTGCTTTACTTATTTGAGAATGAAAAATGCATGCTTTTCCATTTGAGTGTACTCCAGCTCATGATCCTTCAATGGGAAGCTCATAAATGAGATAGGAGACTCAACTCCCTCATTAATCTTTTACATTAGGATCACAGACATAGTATGCTCAGAATCATAACTATACATTATAAAGTTCTTCATGTAGTCTGGGTAGACTAACACTGGAGCATGGTTGATTGCTTCTTTAATCTCTACAAATGATGCCTTTCATTTTGGATTCCATTGGGAAGATATTTTTACCTTTCATTATATCCACGATATGATTAGTGTTTTTTGTGAAGTCTAGAAAAAATCTTCACAAGAAGTTTACCTTTCTGAAGAAAGAATAAATTGGTCTTTTTATTAAGGGAATTGAAAGACTTTGGATTGATTTTACCCATTAAGGATGAATATTTATGCCCTCCTTGGACACAATGTGTCACATAATATTTCCCTTTGTCACACCAAAAACTAATTTCTTGGTGTTAAGAGAAACACCATGTTGCCTACATCTTTCTAGAACTTTCTAAAGATGATAAAAATGATCTTATCGATTCTTGGAGAATACAGCCAAGTCATCCAAATAAACTCTCCTATTATTTCTCAAAAGGCAAGGTTAACTGCTTGTTGAAATGATTCTCTGAAAATGATGAGAACAAAAGGCACCCTGCGATATGTAAAGGTATCCCATGGCATCAAGAATTCGGTCTTATGTTTGTCATATTCACTGACTTCAATATGATTATAGCCAAAGAATCCATCAAGCATGGATAGTATTTCAAATCCTATCATCTTCTGCAGAACTTGGTCCATTACCGACAGTGAGTAATTATCCTTTAGTGACAACTAGTTGAGACTCCTAAAATCCACACATATGAGGAATTATCCATTATTTTTACGCATTAGTACTATTTTTTATATCCACATTGAATGGTGAATAGGGATGATAATTTGTGCATCAAGCATCTTCTGGATTTCAGAGAGTACTGTTCTTGAAATATTTTGACTATATTTCCTTTGCTTTTTTCAGAATGTAATGACACCAAGCTTGAGGGGAATTTCATGTTGCACCAATTTTAGGTGAAAATATTTGAGATCATCCTATGAGTATGCCAAAACATAGATGTATTGATGCAACAAATAAATGAACTTCTTCCTTTCCTCTGGTGTACAACACTTTCCAATGTTTACCTTTTTTGGACCAGCCTCTGATTTGAGATTATATTTCTCATATTCCATGGTAGATCTAGTTTTATATTGTTGTTTCTCCTTGACATATCTGTCATGCTTTTCAAACAACTTCTCAAGAGAAACTAGGCCTTTACAAATTTTATTTCCCTTCAACTGAATGAATTCTTCTCTAGCTTCCATATCAATATCTAGGACTAATTCTCTAGATGATGAATTACTGTCCTCAAAGTAGATATCATAAAATTTCTATTTTATTTCAAGAAAAATGATGATTTTCTTATCATCATTGAAGACTTTCCATAGGTTTGAGTTATCTAGAACACTTGGTAGGAAGACCAACTCAATATGGTATATGTAGACCTTATGGCAAGACATATTGTCAATTAGTGTCAAAAGACTTAGTCATTCAGTGTTGCCCAAGTATACAGTGTCGCCTGAGTGTTCAGCATTGCCCGAGTGTTCAACATTGTCTAAGTGACTATTTATCACCCGAGTAGTCTTTTGGACTCGAGTGACAGTTTGAAGCCGACTTTGCATATATTGTTAAATATAATTTTGTTTATTGCAAGCTGACTTACAGAGTTATTTGTTGAATAAATGTGTATAAATGTGTGTGTGTGTGTGTGTGTAAGATAGTTTGTTTTATCCAAGGATATGAAGAAGAATATGCACAATATATGAATATGATTATGTATGCATAAGGCATGCGAATGGAAATTTGAGTTAAGTGTAGAAGTGTTCAGGACAGCAGAGACTTATCTATCACATTTAGGTGATAAGTTAGATTCAAAGGATCTTATTCAGTAATCATAGTTGCACAGAGCAGATCATCAATTGGTTCATTCTAACAGGTGGATCAACAAAATCCTTTAACAAGGTGGACCTAATAGTCCTTTCTTTAAATATCTTAATTGAGTTGCATTACTTATTCTATTATATAAAATCGTTTAACAAGGTGGACCTAACAGTCCTTTCTATGCTCCTAACAGGGCAGACCATTAGAAGTGGTCATTGTAAGCTCTAACTGGCTAAATTTATATTTTCATACTAAATATTATGGGTATCATCCCCACCCCAGTTTTACTTTCTTTTGGAAGGTTTCTGGGTAACCAAATATTGTGTTATGTGTTCTATTTGATTCTTTACTTTCAAGTTTGTTGGTAAACAGATTGTTCTTCTTTGTTATAACTCTAAAATGCCCAAATATGAAGAAACAATTGAATACAACAGTTGGGAAATTATAATTGCATACTGATTTCCCTCTAAATTTAAAGGTACAACTCCCTTATATGAATGATTTTCAGTGAATTTTTATCTTTCCTAATCTAACAGGGGTATGTTCTTGACCTAAGAACACAAGAGGTAAACAAAGCTAAACCCAGATAAGAAATAGCTTAGGTGGGATGAATTCAACTCTAAATATAGCCAACTCTGATATTTCATCAATCAGATTAACTCCCAAAACTGGTAATGCATGAACTTCTACTGAAAATGTAGATGCAAGACTAAAGATTAATGATGAAATGCCAATGAATCGATCTATATCACAGGAACGTTCCCCAAACTTAAGATAACAACAAATTTTCCCCTTAGTTGATTGTATCAAATCATAATACAAAACTCTTGTTCAAATACAAATTGTAAACCTAACCTCAAAGAAACATTTGAATTCAACAAAAAGATAAATGCAATGCAATGGAATAGATAAAACAATGGTATTTAGACATACAAATTTGACTCAGCAAAATGCTATCTTTCACACCAAAATTTAGCCGACCTTTGTATTGATTTTGGAAATAATACATATAGAGTCCCAAATTGGACCGTTACAAAAAGGGGTAACCAAAATAGTTCAACTTCCCCAACCAAAAATGATAACCAAAGGTTTATCTGTTACAATATTATCAAAAATAGTACAAGAGGGAATCTAGCTAAGCATAAGTTTTCTTCCCCTTGTCTAATTTGGCCGTATAAGTTGTGACAACAGTACTTGGATGAGCTCTTTGTGCTTGTTTATGTGGACATTGGTAAATCGGATGAGCCACATGGAATATTATTTGGCCAGAGTCATGATTGCATCTGTCTGATCTTTCAGCTCTTCCAGAGCCCTGAAGATACATCCACTCAATTGCTGGAGTTCTAGGACCTTATCTAAATGAGAAGAAGATTGGTCTGCCAGATTATGCAGATAATCAAAGAGTGACTTATGCATGTTGGTCACTCTGATAAGTTCTTTGCCTTGACCACTTATCTATGATTCTGCGTGGAGCCCCATGAGTAGTTTAAAATCTTTTTTTTGCTCTTCCTTGACCTTGACATTTGTTTGTTGCAATATAGCCTCTACTTGGATGATCATCTTGATCTTGAACTCCAGACTTTGAAGCCATTCGATCAAAGGCTCATCTCCCTTTTGTAAAATATTAGACTTTAGTGCCTCCTTAGTCTTCATCTTTACTGGCATATGCAGCATCACTATGCATTCCTAACACCTCACCCTTTCTTCCGTGAGAGTCTGCATATTTTTACCAATGTTATTTCTCTCAACTTCCAGCCTTAGAAGAGCATTACCCAATTGCTCGATAATTGCTAACCTTTCAGACTCTAGCCTCTTGATCCATCTTTTGCCAATATGTTCAAAATGCCAATCTTCTTGCAACTTAGCTATGATGGCTTGGTTTTCCGAAGCATTGGGATAAAAGGTGGTTTGGGTGCTGGGAACGCTTGCAATCAGAGTAAGGAGTTGTCTCATGAATTTGGTTAGCTCAGCCACTTCTACCTTAAGTTGAACCTTGGCAGTCTTGAGCTCCTCAAGCTCTTCCTCTATCACCACATTAGTAGATTTCCACCAGTCCACCTTGGTGTCATGACAAGCCAACCCCATATCAAATGACTACAACTAAAAGCCTGAAGCAGTCATATCTTCAAATCTACCTTCCTTAGTTGGCTTAGCCACTTCCATAGTGAAGTGCCCAGTCTCAGGATCACGACCCAGAGTAGAAATAGTCTTTACTTTCTTCTGCTTGCTTGTAGTGGCTTTGGGCTGAAGGGCCCGTGAGAGAGTGTCTTTGCTGGAATTTCCTTCTTCTTTCCTCTTCCTCTTGCATTCCAGAGTATTTTCTATCCATGACTCTGTGCTAGTAACTTTTTTGGAAGAAACCAACTCCTTAATGAACAACTTCCTTATTATTGGGGGAGTAGCTTTTGGTCTGGAAGTAAATGGGTTCACTGAAGTAGGGGAAGAGGATATTAATTTGACAACTTGATCAACCTCCTGTTGCTTCCCAACCTCTTTATCTGATTCTGTAGTAGAGGTACTAGAGCTGTCCTCTCCTACTTCAACTATAACATGGGATCCTTGCCTTGGAGTCTCTTGGGTAGAGGTCCCGACTTGGGTATCCACAGCAATAGCTTTAACTAGCTGCTTGAGCTTTGTAGCTTTAGTGAGCTCGACTGTAGATTTGACTGGGTCTATAGAGACTGCTTCTTTAGTTGCTCCAATGTCTGGAAGAGGGCCCTCTCCACAAGTCTTCTCTAATGAGATTGCCTTCTCAGGAGGTTCATCGCCTCCTCCCACCGGTTGGGTTGATCCTTTAGCAATGGTTGGAATCATTGTCGATGAAGTTTCTATAGTGCTAGAAGTATCCTTTGTTGGGGTTCGCTGAGTGGGAGGCTTCCTTTCTGACCTCTTCCTTCGACCTGCAGTTCATTCAACCCATTGTTCTGTCCTTTTGAAAATGCCACCTATTAGAGTCTGCAAGTCAGTGATGGCTTGATCTAGCATGGGCTCAGAACTAATGGGAGTGAACTTTATCTTCTCCAGATATGTTTTATTGTACATGTGGTTGCCATCATCTTCTAGCCTCTCCACTGCAATGTTAATTTTGAACCTTTTGATTTTTTCAATAGTTAACCAGGCGTAGAACCTCTCCCTACTCTCCAAATCATCTTTAAAATTGGCCTAGTATTCTTCAATATCATTGACATGATGAATAGCATGGCTCATTTTCAAGACATCTCTGGCATAATTCACTGGATCATACTGCGGCCTCAGGACATCATAGGTTTCCAAAGAAAACCTCTTGGAGAATGTCTTTAGAACATTCTTCACCTCCGAATGGGATGCACAACTATAAGCTCCGACAGTCATGGGAAATTTGTAGCCCTTCTTCCTAGCATCAGCACAAATTAAATTCACTTGGAGTGCTTGCCTCATCACCTTGATCAGCACTATCATATCTGTAGGATACCTGGGCAGCTTCAAAGGGAAGTCATCAAAACCTGCAAGACGAAGGTATGAGAAATCTCTGAATTGAATAAAATAGCATCTGAATTAGCTGATAAAAGCCATGGCTTTAGGAGAAAATCTCCTCTCTGGACAACCTTGTATTTCACTACATAGTCTCATTGTAAATGCATCATTAACTCTGAGATAGTCAGCTTAGTTGTTATGTAGTTGCAAAGAAGGGAAAAATTCATAACTCTTAACATTATCAGGAAATTCCTCTAATCTAGGAAGCCATAGCCAAATTTGGATTGTAGCCAGAATATATAAAAGGACTGAAGACATGTAAAATTCATTCTGGTGCTTAGCTCTATCTAGGGCCTCCGAGAGTTTCTCACTTACCATAAGGGCCAAATCAATGAAGTGATGTTGGGAACAGATTACTTGAACCAGGAAGAAATGATGGTCAACAAAATTGAGCGCCTCACTCTCACCTTTGATCCTGTGGAGTAGAACCAGGATGTTTATGATTTCTGGATTTAGATTAGTGTTTTATAGTGTTTTTGGCAGCTTCCCTTTGGCGCTTCTAGGCTCTTGAAACCATGCCTTCATTATCTCCTTCTTCCAAATTGACTTCTTGGCTATATATTCAGTCACCGCCCGACTGTATGTCATTTCTGAATACTCAGATTACTCTAGGATGCGAAGCAAGTTCTAAACTGATTCTCTATCAATAGATAGCAACATCGTATCATTGGGCAAGAGGATTTTCTTGGTGTCTGGGTTGTATCAAGCTATGCATTCCCAGATCAATTCAGGGGCTTGAACGGCCATGGGAAAACCAGTGGCCTCAAATAATCTTCTCTCCTTCAGTTTCTTAGTGATGGGATGCATCTGATCCGCTTTTAGCATGCTCTGAAAGTTTTGCATATCAAATAACTTCAGAGATGTATCTGAGATCTTATACCATTTAGAGGTGATGCCATTCATTTTGTCGAATCCCATAATCTAGAAGCCATACTCCGAATGATTTGATTCAAGAATTAAGAATATCTCTCAGGATTGTAGGTTTAAAGAATGATTAGTATCAGAGGCTTTGAATTCAAAAGATTTTTCAAACAAATGGTAGCTTCTATTTGCAACCTTTAGTTGATTTTATAACTTTTGAATTCTTACCGTTTAACGGCTGACTTCCCGTGCCACACGAATGAAAAGACCTAGAAATTAATGAAAAAGTTTGTTATGAAGTAAACAGATTTATTTGGATTAATTACTTTGCTCTTATAGGCCGTTGAGAAATGTCTTTTCACTTTAGTAACCGTAACGATAACTTTTCTGAGGTAGCAGAAAATTACTTTTCCACTTCTCCTTTGGGCGGAGAAATTCTTTTGGAGTGCTCTCTGTTTGAAAATCTACCAAAGGAGAAATTTGGCCTATCGGGGTGCCAAAATGACATGTGTTGATTTCATTAGCCTTCTTTATATCTTGGATTCCTTATGAGATAGATTCTTCCCCAAAATTCCTTCATTTTAAAGGTTTGGCAGAAAACGCACTCTGCAGGTCGAAACCCGCTTGTTGGAGTAGTGGAGAAGCCATTTTCTGCTTTTCTACCTATAAGATTACACCTTAAATTTTTCCTCACTCAATCATTCCTTTTACTTGAAATAGGTTCAATCTGAATGCCCAAGGCTTTCTTAGTCCCAAATTTCTCATTTTCAACCTTTATTGACATCTGATACTCTTCGTTTTGTTAATTGTGGAAAACGCACTCTGTAGGTGATTTTCCGCCTTGGAAAAGCTTGAAACCAATTTCTCACCAATGCTACAAAATGAAGAGTTATGGCTAAATACTTCAACTACATATAAGATTGATGTTAGAATTCTTCAAACCGTGGCCTTTACCTGATTGGGAACTTAACCTACCCAATGCAAATATGACCTCAGATACAGATTCCCTCCGGCTCACAAAAGAGAGGTCAAATTTGGGAAATCTGATAAAGGTCTCTTGGCATAAGGGGATAGCTAGACTTAGACTTAGGATTCACGTGAAGCTTTCAAGACCACTACTACACATTAAACATCCACTTTTGTCTAAAGGTATGCAGACCAAAAGTGGGGCAACAAAGTTATATGCATGCAAACAAATAAGTTAATCTAATTATAGAATAAAAGGATTAAGTTTTATTGGTTCCTAATTCAACCCCCCCCCCCTCTCTCAGTCATTGGGCACATCATATAATTCCAACAATTGGTATTAGATCAGTGGTTCTCTTATCAAAAGTTTAACAGCTTGAGAAAAGATCAGAGGATATGGAAACATACAGACTGGAGAAAGCCATTGAGAATGAAAAGATAGATCTTAAGGTGGCTATGGATCAGATCATAAAACTTAAGGAGCAGCTCTCTCTTTCCCTAAAGAGAAGAAAAGAATTAGCAGTGCAGATGAATGATAAGAACTATATAGAAGAAAGAATTGAATAATTTTGCAAAGATAGAAGCTCAGAAGAATTTTATGCAGCCATTGAAGACTTGCTTGCAAAGAATCTCAATCTACATGAAGAAATTAGAAAGTTGAGAAGAGAACAGGAAGTTCACTCAATCAGAATGTGCGAAGTCATGGAACTAAAGAACAAAGTAGAAGATGACAAAAATATAGCACAAGAAGATAAAATACTGATGATTACAAGATTAGGATAAAAGAAAATGAAATCCAACACTTATCACTTCAACAAGTTGATTTGGTAAGTCAACTCAATAATGCAACATAAGAAGTTGTCAATCTAAGGACATAAAATGAAAGACTGCAAAATGATCTCAATACTGAAAAGCAAACAAATGAAAGTATGATGAATTCACAAACTAGCATGGATTAGGCAACAGAACTCAGACATCATGGATAGACTAGATTAGGTTATACTGAACAAGGTAAATCCTCACAACAAGGAGCTCAAAGTAACAACAAACCTAAATGCAGTCATTGTGGTAAGACAGGGCATACATAAAATAAATGTTGGAGTGATGGAAAGTCAAAATTTAATGGTAAATGCTACAATTGCAACAAACATGGATATAGAGAAAGTGAATGCAAAGAGAAATCTAAGTTTGAAGGTAAATGCTACAAATGCAACAAACAAGGTCATAAATCTTCTGAGAGCAGAACTAAGAATTGGAATCCTGCTAAACAATTAGCCAAGGCAATTTTTGGTTGGGATTACAACACTTGGTACAGATGTTGTCACTGTGGTGAATATGGACACATTGGTGCAAATTTTATGAAGACTCGCTTCAGAAAAAGAGATCCTACTAAGAGATGTTATGTGTGTAAACAACCTTGTCATCTAAGCAAGAACTGTATGAACAGAGAAAAAGTTGATACTGGTTTTGAGAATGGTAAAGCCAAAGTCTCAGAAATCAAAACTCAAATGAGCAAGAAATGGGTAAGGAAATCCTTAGATAATTCATATCAAAGCAATGAAGGATCTAATGACACCCTAAACAATGAGATGGGTGGATCTATCATTACAGAATAGGAAAATAAGGAGATTACTGGAACTATGCAATACAATCCATCCTACATCAGTTCCAAGTAAGCAATATAGTCCATATCCGCATATTGATGCATGAGGAGATATTATAGTTCAACCCGAGTCAAAATGTTAGTTACACCCAAGCCACTCTAGCTCACCCGAGCTGAGTCGGGCAATGTTGATAACTGGAAAGTTAGTTTCACCTGAGCTTCCGAGTGAATCTTGGATAAACACCCGAGTCACGCCAGCTACTATGTACGGATCATTTAATGAAATACTCTAACAGCTGAAAATCTCTTATATATGAAGGATTGTAAAGAGTATTGTTTACAAAGCTTTCATTTTACAAGTCAATTCAGAGCCCTTAGCAATTCAGTGTGAATTCGTGATTGAAAGCGAAGTTTGATTATTTTTTCTGAGCAATATGGCATCCACTTCCAGAAGCAAGGTCAAGAAAGTTTTAGAGATGCTAGTAAGGAATGCAATTTGTGATCCTCCAGTGTTCAAGCTTCATCCGACAATTGCAAAGGAGATATACCCAATGGGAGCTCATTCCCTAATTCCTCTAAGAGTGTTACTGGTTAATGACATTTGCAACTTCTGTCACTGCAACATACATGAGCTTGCAACCAGTGAGATGAATCAAACTTATGAGAAATTATGTACCGACAGGAATCTGAATCCTGAGCATAAGTACCTTGAAACCAAGGGTTTGACACATATCATGCATATGCCGAGGGACTTTGAGACAAAATGGATGAGATATGTTCTTAGTCGTGTTCACGACATGCAACTATGGTTGGATCATCCTATGAAGATCACTAAGCAGATAATTCACCATGTCACCGGGTTCCCTATGCTAGACAAGCCAAAAACTACCAAAACCCTAAACAGGGATGAACTAGCTGAGTTAACTTTTGCCGAGTGGGATGACAGAGGCATGAGACTCAATAGAGTAACATATATGGAGATGAAATTTGGCATTCATGTGATAGCCCACAAGATATACAGCTCGAGCAGATCCAACAGTGTTGCATGTGAAGCTGTTGACCTAGCTTACAAATTAGTCAAGAAGAATCTGGTATTCGACCTAGCAGAATCGCAACTCACTCAGTTTAGAAAGAGTATGGAGAGCATCGGAGTATCAAAAACTAATTCATGTAAGTTTGGTTCTCTTCTAATCTGCATACTATTTTATGTTGAGAAGTTCTTTCCCTCCAAAGGAACAGTAGCATGGAAAAAGGATAGACCAATCATCCATCAAATTAATGAATTCATAGCTTAAATGGGAGATAACTTTGATAGCATTATGGATGGATACTTTGAAAATTTCAAATAGAAGATGCAGAGTAGATATAGAATTCACAAACAACTAGTTGAAAATTACAAATATGAAATCTATTTTCTAGTGAATTTTGATAAGGTTTACATTCAAGCAGTAAAGCCTAGGGTTGCATGGGTACAACCCCTGCCATATGAAGTTAACAATGATGACACAAAAGATATCATAGAGGCTCTTATGAATGAACCTATCAATCCAAAGGCACCTTACTTTGGAACCTAAGAGGAAGCAAATAGCAAATTGCAGTTGAGGTAATGGCATCACTACCCCAATCTCTTATACATAGTATAGTAACTCTGAGAAAAGACAAGGTTGCAAAATCTACATCTGAACAGACTAAGACCGAGCAACAGGCTCCTCTTACTACTGAGACATGCACACCCAAGTTGCAGAAAGGCAAGGTAGACATTTCTACTATTGATTCATCAGTAAATGTTGACCCAACAATTAGTACTGTAAAGTTCAATGACCTAACTTGATTGAATACTGAAGCAAAGGATGAGGTAGATAAAGGTAAGGAAATTGTTCCTTCACCGAGTCCTAAGTCTAAGGCAATAATAATTGAAGAGATATATCTAGATAAAGATATTTTCATTCCTAATTGGAATCTATCCAACCTATCTGTAGAACAAATGGATATTTTGGGAGAACTATGGAAGAAAAGACCCTCACAGCAAAAACTCAGAAAGGAAAGACAAAGGAACAAAGTACTTGAAGATGTTAAAGACATATTTGTAGATGCATTGCAAATTGAATTCAATGAGAGTGACTCAATAATTGACCAACTTGTTGACATTGTCCACAAGTTCAACACAGATATGAATGGTCAAGAGAAGTTACTTGAGAAGAAAAAGAAGAAATTTGAGAACAAGGTTCTAGAGAACATTGCAAAGAAGATTGCAATTGACCAGGTGCAACTTACATAGATTATCAACACTCTAGAAACCACGATGAAAAATGTGGTAGTATTATTTGTAAAGTTGAGTGACTCCTCTAAATTTACTATGCAAATCAAGAAAAAGATAGTAAAGATCAATGCAGACATGAAGGAAAGTGCAAGGCAGTTAGCACTTGACCCGAGCACCAGTTCTGCTCACTTCATGAAAATAAAATATCTTACTGATTTGCAGGATGAAGTGTTGAGAGAAGAAGCAAGAATCAAAGAATCTCTTACAACAATTCAAGGCCAACTTCTACCACACATGGATGGAATGTAGAAACACATAACACATGCTAAAACTCTCATTCATTAAAACAACTTCTTAGTTGTCGAGCTAATGATAGAGCTATCTGCAGAACTAAAATTTGAATTGCACATCTTGAAGGTGCTACAGGACAATTGGGACAACACTCTGTCTCAAATTTTGAAGGTACATAGTGATTTTCTATCCTACTTCAGGATAACCCTATAGATGAAATTTTTTTTGGCATTCTTGTCAAAAACAAGGGGGAAATATTATTGTATAAGAGCAAAATGTCATTGTAAATTACACATGTACAATGAATAATGTAGACGATATATTTTACAATAACAAATTTGAAAAATACAAAAACAGAGTCAGTTGGACCCGAGCAGTAGAGCAAGTGTCAAAACCCAAGCAATCAGTAAGGGGGAGTTTTGACATATCAGATACAGAGTTTAATGGTAAGTGTTTTTGTCACTAATGCCAAAGGGGGAGATCGTAAACCTTATGGAACGACAATTGTCAATTAGTGTCAAAATACATATCCATTCAGTGTTGCCTGAGTATTCAGTGTTGCCCGAGTATACAGTGTCGCCCGAGTGTTCAACATCGCCCGAGTGTTCAACATCACCCGAGTATTCAGTATCGCCCGAGTGACTGTTTATCACCCGAGTAGTCTTTTGGACCCGAGTGACAGTTTGAAGACAACTTTGCATATATTGTTAAATATAATTTTGTTTATTGCAAGCCAACTTACATAGTTATTTGTTGGATAAATATACATATGTAGGATAGTTTGTTTTATCCAAGGATATGAAGAAGAATATGCACAATATATGAATATGATTATGTATGCATAAGGCATGCAAATGATAGTTTGAGTTAAGTGCAGAAGTGTTTAGGACAACAAAGACTTATCTATCACATTCAGGTGATTATTTATATTCAAAGGATCTTATTCAGCAATCACAATCACAGTTGCATAGAGGAGATCATCAACTGGTTCATTCTCACAGGTGGACAAGCAAAATCCTTTAACAAGGTGGACCTAACATTCCTTTCTATGCTCCTAACAGGGCAGAACATTAGAAGTGGTCATTGTAAGCTCTAACTAGATAAATTTATACTGTAGTACTAAATATTGTGGGTATCATCCCCACCCTAGTTTTACTTTCTTTTGGAAGGTTTTTGGGTAACTAAATATTGTGTTATGTGTTCTATCTGATTCTTTACTTTCAAGTTATATGCATGCAAACAAATAAGTTAATCTAATTATGGATTAAAAGGATTAAGTTTTATTGGTTTATGATTCACCCCCCTCCCCCCCTCTTAGTCATTGGGCACATCATATAATTCCAACAGGTATAGACTATTAGAAAAATCCTTGTGAGGAATCAACAAGGTTGTTGATGCGACGAGAGAGTCAACTCTACCATTGTACTCTCTTGGGACTACAGAGATGTTGAAAACATCAAATGGCTCAATACAATCCCACACCAAGTTGTAGTAGTATATAAGTCTCTCATTCCTTTTCTGATATTGATTTTAAATTTTACACACCACCAATTCGACATCACCTTGGGTATGAAAGGTTTTTATTCACTTTTTGTGTGTCATTTCAATGTCTAACAAAACAGCGTCATATTTAGATGTGTTGTTGGTATTACTGAACTGCAACTTGAAATACAAGGGAAAGAATTTAGTTTTTGGAGATATCAAGACAATCCACACATTGGGTCCTAATGATGCACAACTACCATCAAACCCCAATATCCAAATGTCATCAGAGCTAGTGGTGCTTGTTTCTGTAGAACTTTGGGTAGGACTTGTAGATTTTTCAACCATGGTGGAATATTCAACCTCTTCAACCATGATGAAGGTTTCATTGGAAGTAATATCAACCACTTGTTCCTCACTTGCATCTACAAATCTATTAGTATTAGAGAGACATGAAGAACCTTTTGATCCATCAGTTCGGTCTTGTGCAAATTCTAATTTTTTTTAGTGTGAAGGTAATAATTTCCCATTCTTGCTGACTCAAACAACATTTGAGCATGAGGGTCATCAGACCTAACCATTGTATACTTAGTATCTCTCAATAACTAGCTTCTACATAACACCCTTGATGGGTATCCTTGCTTCGAACATGTCTATGTTGATCTCACCTCCTACATCTTTACAGAAGTTACTTCCAAGTAACATTCCATAAGAAGTAGGGACACTTGTGATCAAGATGGTCATACTCATTTTATTAACTAGGAAGGATGCGAATAAAAATTATGCATCCTTAATTTCCCCCCTAAGAGGAACTTGCTTATTCTCCATGGAATAGAAATTTCCAAAAGTTTTGGTCAAGGTTAAAACCAATGCATCTGCCACTTTCGCTGACATAACATTATTTGGTAAGTCTATCCGACTGATCTGAATCAGCTTATAGGTAACCAACCTCATAAATTTGTACTTTTTTCTCCTTATCATGGTGAATTATATCAAATTATTTAAAAGAAATTGTTAGGGAAGAGGAAAAACTTTTAGCCTATGGTTTTGGAATAGACACACTAGATTTGGGTAAACTTGCAAAAGGAGGAGGATCATGATTACTTGATTTTTTTGAATCTTTAGGAAAAATGGGAAATGGTGTTCCTCTTTTAGAAATGGTGACCAACAATTGAAGACCATCATTTTTCGTTGTTGTCTCATCTTTTTGATGAGCCAATTTTATTTGAGAATGTGTCATCACAAAAATTCTTGACCATGAGCCTCTTTAGATTATACATCATCATAGTGTACATACTTGATATTAGAGTCGCCAACTATCTCTTCATCTTATTGATAAAGGGTAGTGATGTCCTCCATTTTATATTTAGCTGATTGAGAACCATCTTGATCTACTTCATAGCACCGCATATTGAGTTTCCTAGAGGGGCCTCAAGAGAAAGCCTCTCTGGAGGAGGGGGGAAGCTTGGCTTGATTCTTGGCTACATAATTGTGGGCAACATTTGGATATATCCACCGTGGAATATCCTTGTACGGGGCAACAAATTATCCTTGATAAATTTTCTTCTTGAGAACAATAAGTTCATTTGCTAGATTTTGTACCATTGGATCTGTGGTGCTTGATGAGGAAACTTCTGAAAATGAATTTCCTTTTGCACAGTTTGAGTATCTTCGAATCCTACTAGACAAGATCAAATCATGTTCAATCTTTGTTGACATAGTTTGTGCATTAGCTAGATTTGCAGGAACAACCCTTCTCAATAGGAGATAACTCCAGGCAGCTGCATATTAATGAAGAAGCACTTGAGTTTATTAGAAGTCGGCCTTGTAGTGGTAGGAATTATATTTTCCAATTTATTAAACATTTCAATGAATTCTCACATTCCTTCATGTGCATCCTCTTTCATATATGTCAGTTTAGCTAGTAAATTATGCTCATCTTCAAAAGGCTTGAATTGTTCCTAAAACTTATCTTTAAGTATATCCTAGCTAGTGATAGAAACTTGTGCAAGATTGTAGAACCAGTCAGATCTATTTCCTCGTAGAGTTTCTACAAACAACCACATTGAAACATCTTGATATTCTACACCAAGCAAACCATGGGCAATATAAAATGCCTTGATATGTTCACCGGGATGCTTCTTTCTATCACTGTAGAACTTGGGGAAATTCTTGCAAGAACCTTATTGAAGGGGGTGGAGAGGTGGATTTATGTCCAAAGGACCAAAAGACGCCCCCTAGAGACCCATTTCATCCCTTTTTGGAAAAAATGGGATGAAGAGGATGGAAGAAATTAATGGCTTGAAAAATAATGGTGAGGATTCACTGGGTATAGGCTTCTTTTTCTTTGATGGTAAAAAACTAGGAGTTCATGAAAGTGGGGATTTGGTAGCAAGGAAATCGAGCTTGGCTTGTTGATCCCAACTTGGAGTATAACCTTTTGACCCTTCACCCTTCTTGCACTGAAATTAAAAGTTAAATCCCTCTAGTGTGAATATTTAGAACAACCCGAGAAAATAAAATTTAGATCAATAACAAGACACAAGAATTCAAGAAAAAATGTGAGGCATATGAATGCACTCGTGTTTCCAGTAGATCACCAAAAAGTATTTACTAAATATTTTATAAGTGATCATAGAGACATTACTTACAAAATGGATTATTTAGACATAATATGTGAGATATAATCTATCCTCTCAACTAAGGGGATCCACCCTTCTTATTTCTCCCAAATCAACTAAAACTTTCTAATAAATTCAAACGAATCTAAGATTGGGTGTTTTAAGTATCATATTGTTGATCTTGCTTCGTGCCATTCTTCTCTCTTGGATTTTTCTTGCAAACAAAGGTTTCTACTTTGATTTGTTGATTGGGTAGGTCATGTGTGTAAACAAGACCATCAAGGGAAGAAATAAAGAGATGCCCAAAAATAGGATCACAAGTGTATTTCAGATCTTGGGAAGTCCATTGCAAGTTGGGAATAACATGGGAAGAATAATCTTGAAAGAGAAAGAATAGGAATGAATTCAAAATGATACCATCAGTAAATTTCAGATCTAGGGAAGTACATTGCAAGTTGGAAAAAAAACATGGGTACTTCATTTGAAAATGAGAAGATATTGTTATGCTTTACATATACATGGGAAGTAAAACAATATCTTCCCATTTGTGAATGAAATACCAATTTTTTTCCCAACTTGCAATATACTTCTTCGGACCCAAAATTTACTAATGGTATCATTTTGAAGTCATTCCTATTCTTTTTCTTCCAATATTGCTCTTCCCATGTTCTTCCCAACTTATGATGGACTTCCTAAGATCCAAAATCCACTTGTGATCCCATTTTTGTGCATCTCTTTATTTATTCCCTTGATGGTGTTGTTTGCACACCTGACCTACCTAATCAAAAAATCAAGGCATGAACCTTATTTTGCAAAAAACCTCCAAGGCTAGAGAATGACATGAAGCAAGAACAATAATATGATGGAGCCATACAAGGAATTAGAAAAGTGATGGAATGATTGAGAGCATAGAATGCTTTCAATATTGAGAAGGTTTCCCAATAAAAGCTACTATGATGCAAAGTAATCAAGGATGCAAGTTCATGTTCTGGTTCAAGTTGCTTCTACCAAACCTGAGTAATTCAAACATGGAGCATCTTGTAGTAGTGTAAGGATTTGACAAAGGATAATGTAAATAGAGTCGTGTCTTGCTAGACACTTAGCTTAGTTCCAATTATGTTCTTGTAATTTATTTTTGAAAAATTAAATGTAAAATGAAAAAATGTAATTGCAAGTGATAATATCACTTGAAAGGTTGTAACTTGTAACTACATGTAAAAACATTGCAAGTCAAGTTACATTAGGACTGAAATTTGGAATAAGCCATAGTTAGTTATGTAAAAAGTCATAGTTAGTTTGACTTCTCTCACCTTTTTCTCTTAGATCCCACCTATTTATAGAGAGGATGCTCATCGTAATTTTGATCTTTAGGCATTGCAAGAAAACTCTGCTGGAATCGTGCAAAATACAAACTTTTATTTTATTTGTGCAAGTTGATTTCAAATTAAATAAAAGAGAAAGGGTTTTCAATCTTTAAGTTGGAGGAAATTTTTATATCATTGTTGTGTTTTTACATCACAAAATTCTTATTATCTTAGATTTATTGAGAAAATTGTACGAGTTATTTGTATTGATTATAAGGAAAAATTTAAATCTGATTTCATATAGACTTTGTGTTGTAGTTTTCAATTTGAGTTAGGTAGAAATAGATGCATAGTCTTTGAGTTGTGAATCTTTGTGGTAGTAGAAATTAGAAGCAAAGTTTTATGTGTTGAAGTCTTTGTGCTAAGCATATTGTTACCTCATCCTTTATCATTTTAGGATAGTGTACGAGTCTTTGAGCTTATGTACATTCCTTAGTTAAATAGTTTACCAGTGCCCTTAAGAATAATATTTTGGTTATTCCTAATATTATTGGCATTATTGCTCCAATTAATTCTTAGAAGTGAAGTTGTCAAAAGTCTCAAGTGTGTAAGTGTATATTTATGAAAGGGGAAATCCTTCCTAAAGAAAGTGGAAGTGATATGTGAAACACCCAATCTTAGATTAGTTTGAATTTATTGTTAAGTATTAGTTGATCCAACAACATTAAAAAGGGTGCCTCCCTTTAGTTGAGAGGAGATATTATACCTCACATACTTTTTATGTATACTCTCTTTTGTAGGTAGTGTGTATATGATCACTTACAAAATATTTATCCAACAATTTATATATGCTAGATTAACTATTGTTAAGGATTAATCAATAATGATTAGACTACTTATAAGTTTGTAATAATAGCTTTGTCTTTTAACTAACATTACTTTATTGTAACATGCAAGTATGCATATGAGTTTTGTTATGGTATAAGAGTTTCTTATTCTTAAAATTTTTGGGACATTTAACCCCTTACATATTTTTAAAAACTCATTGTCCGAGTAGTGGTGAATGAATCCATCTTGCCTTTAATTTTTGCATTCAATACTTCACATATTCTATGTTTTATCTTCTAATAATGTATTTCATAAGAACTTCAATATTACAAAAAATTATTTTGCTATGTTCTTTTAAAATTTTCCTTATACATGTATAAATATGATTAATATATTTAATATCTTACATGTTTCAACTATACACATTACTAATATATATCTTTAAACAATTTATATAAAATCCATTGACATATTCGACTCAAAATGTCATTTATATAAAATCACAAGAAAACATTTCTTAATATATTTAAAAATTATATATTCTAATTAATATCTACAATAAAAAGTAATATGTACAACGATCAATAAAGGTCAATAGAAAAAACACAAACACTCTAATATTACTTTTTAATGTAACTTATATTGTTTCCAAAACATAAAGGTGATCTAATGATAAGTTAAAAATTCACAAAAGCATGAAGAGGTAACATGTAAAAACACAGTTCAAAAAATACATATATGGATAAACTCAGTTCAAAAAAGCACGAGGAGGTGAAATATTTGAAAATCATATATTCTCATTAAGCATTTGTGTAATATTTTATTTCTCATTGTTTCGATAAACTAATTATGAAACTCGTCCATAACCACATCTACTTTGTCCTCTGAAATTTCTTTCATACCTGATGTAAAAACATTCATATGTGTGTTTACCTCTTTAATCTTTAACTCCTTCTCTGCTGAAACCCTTTCTTTCCTTTTCCTCCTTTGAATTATCCTTCTGATAGGCCATTCGATCCACTTCTTGATTGGTAAGTGCCAACTAAACACCTTCACCTCTTTAGTAGCCTCCGCATGCTCATTCTCCAGAACTCTATTCCTTCACAAACTGACTAACGCATTTAAGATCTCAGTCCTCATATAATCTCTGAGGTCTTTAAACATATGCTCTATCCTTTAGGGTTCATCCTACTCAACAACATATCTCCCTTAACTTGGTGGAACTTCCTCAACTTGACAATCTAACTACAAGGATTCAATTGCCTCTCACTCGATGATCTACTGAACACACTCGTAACTTGCCTCCATTCAATGATATGTTCACCCATGAGATGCCTCATCAACCTATTCTTGGTTCATTTAATCATCAAAAAATTCTCTACGATCCCCATGTGCAAGTCCTTTGTAATTGTGGGCCAAATCCACACTCTACCACCCCACAAAAAAATTATCTAGGGCTTCACAAGCTTAGGAATAGGGATTCATCACCACATGAATAAAAACTTACTTTGATACCACTTGGTGCAACCATGAATAGAGGGTCCTTAAAGAATATTTTCCAAACTATGTAGTAAGAGTTACACAATAGAAACAACAAGGAGTAGAGAGAGTGCAAGATCAGACATGCACATTATTAGAATTTTATTTACAATGAGCCAACAACATGTAGGTTTACATTCTAGGAATACATGCATGATTAAAGATCAAAAATCTAGATTATATCCTTTATATAGATCTATTGAATCATCAATACTAAGATCTATCAACTAAAGGAATGATAACACAAATATATATATGTTAGCAACACAACCAAGTCAGCCAAGATCAATCACAATCTTGAAGACAGGAAAACATAACATGTAGATAGGTCAGTACCTAAATCATGAATAAATCCCTCGCCGATGAATAGAATTAAGTGTGCACCAAAAGGGAGGCTGACCAAGAATCTAGGAACATTGAACGATGAGCAAAAAAGGTTCACAAACCAAGAAGAAAGGTTCACAAGATCTGGAAACTCTAACTAGGTGAAAAATTAAGAACAGATAGGTCTGAGCCAAAATAAAAAAGATCTCCACCAAGAAGAAATGGATCAAGGTGCGGACCCAAAGGAAGATCAACCATGATGTCAAGAACATGCCATGACGTCCATGACAAAAAATGAGCCAACTCAGAGGAACACCACAACAAACACAAAAACAACCTAAATAGAAACAATTTGAAAAGGAAATATTTTTGGTTGATGCAAGATTTCCATGAAACCCAAGATGCTCGAGCATCAATATTCTTTTGAGTTTCCTTTGGATTCTTTCTAATATCAAGCTCCAAAATCTTCCTTTGGGTTCTTTCTAATATCAAGCTCCAAAATGTTTTGGATACTTCTTTGATAGTACGAGGTAGACCCAAATATATCCTAGGAAGAATAGCACTCTAACAACCTAGAATTGATTTGATATTGCTTTGCATCTTCTCCATGGTATTAAAGAAGTAAATGTTGTTATTATCATTTTAGTTGCACGCTAAACTAATAAATTGATTCTTATCTTACATTGGATTATGTATTTTATAGTTGTTGTCTTAAAGTTAGAGAATTGTTCAAATTCAAAAGAGAAAGTATACATGCAGCCTAACAACTATAAATAGGAGAAAAGCCTTGCATAAAGGTACATCCTTTCAAACTACTATTCAGATATTGAAGAAAAAATATCTTATTATTGTATTCATGTTAACACTAATGTTGTTCTCTAAGTATTGATCTGATTTAAACTTTCAAATTCAAAAAATGGATCATTACATTGAACATTCAAAATGAATGCAATAAGCAAGTATTCCTTTATAGGTTACATCATTCAATTGAAAAGATTGAGAAAATATACAGTACTGAAAGTAAAAAAAGAAGCATGCTAGTAGTATGGAGTAGGGGTCCCATGCATTGCCTTATCATATGATTGTTGTCAGCTGATCTTCTGCATGTTGGGGTTGAGCAATGGTGTCATCTGGGTCCTCATGATTATGCCTTATCTCATCCTAGTTCTTTTGTATTTTTACCTGCATCATAAGAGAAAAATGGTGTTAGATCCAATTGGATCTAAGCAATGCATGAAACACAAACAACATACTATTATTATCAACTCTTTCGGTTCAGTACTATACATTGTGTAAACATCAATGCAATAATAAGGTACACATCTGCAATAACTAAATAAAGTA
>MU213359.1:16231-30602 GCA_018584345.1 Thuja plicata
CAACATGTGAGATAATTGAATTCTTTTTTATTAAGAATTACTTTATTTGATGAAATTAAATTAATTTAATTGGAAGAATTTAATTAGTAAGTTTAAATATTTGATTTAAACTATAGGAAATTGAGTTCAATTAATCAATTAATGGTAACTAATCAATTAAAGCTATTTAATTTAAATAAAATTAATTAATTAATTAATTTTGAGAATTTGATTAGATGATTTGGGGAATGAATTTAGAGGGAAATAGATGATTAATTAATGATTAAGAAATCATTAATTAATAGATGAAAATTAGTGTTTTTAATGTAAAGTCGCAAGCCTGTCCATTTTAGGGTGTCTACAGCTATAATGTATGATGTGTTTATTTTCTCTTCCATTCATGTGTATTTCTATACTATGGACACATGCCAAGTATGTAATACCATGGAATGATAGGTTTTATGTTTGACCTATTTGCTAATAAATTGGAAAAATTATGCTTTGGCCAAAGGTTTTTTTTTTAAAATTCATTTGATACTAGTGAATGTTTACTATTATTCTCCCTATCATATGAGTGTGTAGATACTCATTTTCATAGATGAGATGTTAGTTAGGGCATAGTGTTGCACCAAATTTCATCTGACCTGTCAGTTTCATTTTGCTAGGTTCCTCATGCAGGGTCGGGCCCTCAACCTTTCATGTTGAGCACCAGGTGAGTTAAAACTCCATGATTGGGGGGGAAAAAGCATTTGGACCTCATTCTCATCTTGAGCATAACAGGTGGAGAGTACTCTAAGGCTTAAGGAGGCAGAATGATGCATATTATAACTTTATTAATTATATGATGTAATTGACCTAATTGATGGTCTATCTTTATCTTTATTCATTTTATGTATAAACTTATTTGTCGGATTTGATGTAATTATGTTGTATTCATGTTGTAACATCTCTCTTCAGAGGGTATAACATTTTTCAAAGACAGAAAGTTGTCGGAGGAAGCAGTGAAGAAATTCCCTAAAACTGAGGAGGAAGAGGAAGCTATAGTTAAGGGTAACAATTCTCACTATGACCCGGAGCAGATTAAGGAGATTTGGCATGATGTCCTCAAGCCCATAATTGAATACTTCACTTTGGATGGGAGATTTACCATGTTTATGGTTATCACTTGGTAATGTTGAATCACTTCAGACATAAGATTTGTATCTCTTTCCCATTTTATTTGCTTTCATCGGTGAATGCTAGCATAATATCTCATAGAAAAAACCATTTGAAGCATAAAGTTTTACACCAAGGTCTCATTCTGCTTATCTTTGAATATTTTAAAGTTAGGGTCATTGAGAGTACCCCTAGGGTTCCTTCCGCGGTTAAAGTGTTTGTTTCCTAATAAGGGTTGGGAGATGGAGGAGGACGAGGATGAATCCCCTCCCCCTTCGGTGAAAAAACTTAAATTTACCCCTAGGAAGGAGCCTGTTGGGATTGAAAAAAGGAAATGCTCTATGGAAAAGGGTGATTCTATTAACAAGGGTTGGGTGACGGAGGAGGATGAGAATGATGTTAGAATTCAAAGAATTCATAAGCCAATATCATCTGCATGAAAAATAACCTGTTACAAAAGCAAAGCTTGGAGACAAAAAAGTTCTGAAAGACAAAATATTCATTTAGAGAGGGAATACAAAATACAAAGAGATCAAACCTTATGAAGGTGATCGAAACCCTAAAGGGGAAAAATCTAGGTTTCATAATAATAATTAATAAAAGAATTAATTATTATATGCCTAAAGGTAAAATAGAGATAATAAGTGACTTAATAATTAAATCAATGTGATTTAATTAAGAAGTGGAATTAATTTATTACTCTAACACCCCCCTTAAGATAAACTTAGGGAGAAGCTAAAAACCTAGAAACAACTACTGAAAGTAGGAAAATGGGTTCCGACAACAAGGCCTAATTAGGTACCCAAGTACAAAAATCTCTATAGAGAGGAGAAAGGGAGAAAAACCAGTGGGAAAAACCCCTCTCCAAAAAGAGATGAAGCCTAGTGAAGGAACGAATAAGCCTCCAAACTAGAGAATGTCCCAGAAAATAGGAACAGAGAAAGAACATGCAGAACACCTCTGAAGCATGAAGCTGCAAACACTGTCGAAAAATAATTGCTGGAGCCTCCACTGTAATAGAACATGATCAGGTAAAGAAGATTGTAAGCAAATCCTGAAGAGCTAATCAATCGAACCAATGAAGCATTAGAACCAACATGAGATACCCCCCATAATGCTAAGCAGGGAGAGGTATGACAGGTACACTGAAACAGGGTGCCAAGAAACACTGCATGATGAAGAACGTACAAACACATATAAAGGATGGTGTCGTGGAATGAACACTCACTTGACACACATAATGAGGCTAATGTCGTGGAAGGAACACTCACTTGACAAAGGTAGATGGAAAACAAGGCAAACATCAAACCCCCCTTGGCACTTTATAATATACTGCAAGTACAATCAAGCACAAAATGTGTAAGATCCCAAACATGCATGAAATGACACTTTATCTCAGTGTGTTTGCAAGAAATGCTACAGAAAAAGATGTATACAATATTCAAAAAAGGAAATGATCCCAGGACCTAAAACATCCAAGATATCCACCAGAATGCCATAAAGAAAAAAGATGAATAAAAGATACAGGGAGCAGAATATGGGTGTGAGACCCATAGAAGAAGAAAGGAGAACAGAACCAGCTTTCCGACGCCATGCGAAAGTCAAAAAAAGGAGTTTAGAGGAGCAAGATATAGTGACTAGGAGCGTAAAATGGAACCCTGACTTTGATAGGAAAAAAACCCTACAAGGTAGAAAAATCAGATAACCAAACTAGAAAAATCAGATCGACCTCGGAACCAGCTTTCTGTCGATATCTTGTTTGGCGAAAAATGCCTCTGTTTGCTCAAGTTATGAGCAAAACACCACCGGTAGGTCAAAAACCAAATGAATCAGAAGAAACCTCAGCCAAAAATAGCGAAGCCTGACTAAATTGGAAAAACCCTCCAAATCTGGATTGCCTCCAGAATTCTCGCCAAATTTGGTAGAAAAAATATCATTTTTTTAATGAAAAAAAAGAATAAAAAACAACAAATTTTTTTTTAAAAACAATTTAAAAACAACATGTATTTTTTTGAAAAAAAACCGTATATTTTTTTAAGAAAAAAAACACAAAAAAACATTTATATTTTTTATTTTAAAAAAATATTAAAAAAAGCATGCTTTTTTTATTAAAGAAAAAAACATAAAAAAAAACTTTGTATTTTTTGTTTAAAAAAAATATTAAAAAAAGATAGGGCCGTCATTTTTTCTCTCCTCCATGCAACTAGACAACATGGAAATCAAGGTGGCACAAAAATCGAGATGACATGGAAATTGAGGCAACATAGAAATCGCGGCATAATTTTGCCTCGTAAAGCATGCCAAGGGTTGTGCATGAAAAAATAGGGCCTAGATTTCAACTATGTCCAAATAGGACGTGTCTTATATGAAAATAAGGGTTTTGGGGCATTCCAGACATAACCCATATGTCAGTTTTTGCCCAAAGTTATCCAAACAAAAATCACATCTAGATCCACATAAAAAAGTAGAAAACCTTGAAACCCTCGGAGCTCCAAAACTTCAAAAACTCGAGAACGAACTGCAGCAACAAAGCTCAGATACCATGTTAGAATTCAAAGAATTCATAAGCCAAGATCATTTGCATGCAAAATAACCTGTTACAAAAGCAAAGCTTGGAGACAAAAAAGTTCTGAAAGATAAAATATTCATTCAGAGAGGGAATACAAAATACAAAGAGATCAAACCTTATGAAGGTGATCAAAACCCTATAAGGGAAACCCTTAAGGGGAAAAATCTAGGTTGCATAATAATAATAATTAATAAAAGAATTAATTTTATATGCCTAAAGTTTAGCTTAAGTAAAATAGAGATAATAAGTGACTTAATAATTAAATTAATATGATTTAATTAATAAGTGAAATCACTTTATTACTCTAACAAATGATGCCCCTTCCCCACCGGTTAAAAAAACCCTAGGAAGGGGCTTGTTGTGCTTGATAAAGGGAAAATCTCTATGAAGAAGAATGTTAGAAAACTTATTGCATTAGAGCAATTGGTCATTTTTAAGTGTCTACATGTAGCAATAAGAAAGGGCTTGGTGATACCTCGAAAGGGAAGGGCATTGCTAAGGATGATTTTGCTTCCCCCATTCTGGCCAAGAGTGTGGTTTCTAGCATTGACAAGGAAAAATGGTTCCTAGCTACCGGGGGAAATAATTATGCAGAGATTGAGACTGGGAAGGATAAATTTCCTATTCTTGTGGATTATGGCAGTTCTTAGGAACATGATGGCTCCCCGGATGAGAAAGATGACATTTCCCCTGCTACCTCTAAGGTGTTTGTCTACCAAGACTTTGATCCTAAGATGAGATCGATTTTGGTGTTTGGAGATGGAGAAGAACAATTTGGTGAATTTTTTCAGGTTAAGTAGGCGGGTTTTTTATGAAATCAAAAACCTTCACCTGAAGTATCATGCCCTTTCTCGTAAGTTTGAAATTATGCAGGTTAAGGAGGGTATTGATCATGGTACTCCAATAACTCCTGCTGATGCTAAGAATGTGCTTGCAGATCCTAATGCTTGTGCACTTCAGACGGATAAAGAGAAGCAGGTTATCACCAATTATTTATCTAAGAATGTGGAGGCGATTGAAAAGACTAAGGAAATGTTTGATAAAAAGATTGAAGACATGAACCAGATGATTGATAAGTGTGATTCCGCCCTGCGTAATATTATGGAACAAAGTTATAAGGTGGTCAAATCCTTTGCTGAATATGAAGACTTTTCTGACGTGCCTCGAGAATCTTCATCAGGATAGGACCATTCTGGATCTTGATTAGGATAAGGATGTCGGCTGCGAGGAAGTTATTTGATGTAAAGTGGGCAACTGGAAGCTTGCAATGGTCTTCTTGATAGGGAAAGATACCCTAGATCACTAACTTGAGAGAGCCAAAGGCTTGAAACTTATCACAAGTGTAGGAAAAGGACTTGATTAAGGTTCTCACAACCCCAAAACCCCAAGGGTAACCTAATCACTAGGTCTTATCAATCCTTCAACACCAACTGTCTAGTTTGGTCTTACAAGCCAAATGACCCTTAATCACAAGAATACCCCCAAAATGACATGTAGGACTAGGGGTTACCTATTCTTGTAGATATGGTATATTTAGGCCCGTACTACTTAGTTCAAATGGTTCTTTCACTTAAAGACAACCCACACACCATGGTTGCTTCAGAAACCTATGTTTTGCTTGTAGCCTTTTTCAGAGGGAAATTTGATCTCATCTGAGATTTCTCCACACAACTACAAGAACTAATTAGGGATTCAGACACCGTTTATGACCAAAGACTTTGGACTAAAGCCTTGGAACTTGGAATTGAAAAGAAGGCAGGATGGTGAACCAAATTGCTCTACCAATTAGCCCTAATTAGGCCTCCAATTACACTACAAGTACCATGTAGATACATCCAATGCACAAAATGACTATTAGATCATGTGAGGGGATGCATAGATGTCTTCTCCTTCGACTTAGAGCCTCTGATCAATCCCAAGACAAAAGATATGACTGCTGTCTTAAATCAGGATTGGTGCATACATATGAATATACACCTAGGGCATAAATTCTTTCCCACTTCCCTGCAACTTGAGAACTTTATCTTGTAGTATATTGAAAAGCATCCTAAGAACAACCTTTCCACCAAGGGGTATTAGATTCCCATGGTGGAAAGTGAAGATACACTTAATTCTTCTAGGAACCCTGAATTAGGGCCTATAATCCAGGCAGTGAGTTTGTAAAATCTACAAATTGCAAACTATGATCGATCAAAGCATGAGACCAAAGCCAAAAGGAAGAAGATTCAAACCACTATCCCTCTGTGTCAGAATCCCATGCTCCTTAGGCTGTACTTGTCCGTACACGATGACTGAATGCTTTAGAATGCAAGAAAATGGTTATTTTATTGATTTCCAAAAATGATGATTACATGATCAGCCTACCACCCACCTGAAAGGGATATTGTAGGCACTCCCAATGGTTACAAACCAAGTTTGAACCAACTTGACCATTTAGGAGTTGATTTTCAAAAAGTTGTTAAGTTGGCTCAAAAGTTGCTTGGCAACTTTTGAGCAACTTTTACATTTTATGCATTTTTGCAAATCTAGTGACCAAATTTGGTCAAGATGTTATTGACATTATCCCTAGTGGATCCAAACACTAAAAACTCAAAAAAAACCTATTTGTAGGGCTTGGAATCATAACTGACTCATAGTGACCCAAGGGCTCATATTGTGCCAATCTTGGTACTATGGTCTTACATGGTGATCCAATGACTAACCCTAGTGTTTAAGTTTGTAAAGGCCTCTTAGGACCTTGAATGAACCCCTAGGGTCTATAGGAGCATGTGGTTTAGTTTGGGTGCTCCTGCACCACTATTGGTCCAAGTAAGAGGATGAGAGCCAACACCAAAAACAAATTCTCTTTTGTTTCTACCTAGAAACAATGTGGCTCTTAACTCCCATTTTGTTGATGATAATATGATATTCATTCAAAATATTATTGAAGACATTAATAACTTGCTTGATATCCTTGATTTTTGTTGTGTCATCTTAGGCTCTGAAATATCCATGCATAAAATTGAATTTTGGATAAAAATCCCCGTCCTCACTAGCCATGGATTCTAAAAGAATGGAAAGAGATCAACCATGGTAACATTTATAGGTATCTTGACATACCCTTAAGAATGAGAGTCTCCTTGAAATATATGTGGAGGTGGTTTTTTAATAATTTAAGATCCAAATTGCTAGCTTGGTCAAATCATTGATTATCTATGGTTGTGTGTATACAAGTATAAAATAAAACTCTCTTGGCCAACAACATCTACACCTCTTCTTGGTGATGACACTCTGAAGCTTTCTATAACCAACTTACTTATCTCATTTGTAACTTTATTTGGTCTAAATGAGGAAACAAAAAAGGAATGCTAGTCATTTTACATGGGTCACATTGTATCCTTCTAAAGGAGAAGGGTAATTTGCTTACCATTGATCCTTTTATGCAAGGAATTTTTCTTTCAGCTAAATGTATGAGTAGAGCCTCGAAAGACAATGACCCTTGGAAATTTCTAATAAGATATCATATACAACCAACTATTGCTGGTAAATCTTGGTGTTTTTTTTGTTGGCATGATAAGATTCTTCTTGTCCAATACTTTAAGCTCCATGGATCATGCCCTTTCAATTGCGTTCGAAAAGCTTAACAACTAATTGCACAAAAGTTGTCTTGGTCTAACCAATCTTTCAACCATAGGCTTAGTTTTGCAACCTCCTCTATATGGTGGAATAATTTATTTCAAGTCAATAATATGCTTTTGGTGAAGAACCCTATGTTCAAGGCTAAATGCCTATTTAAGAAGGGCATCCAAGTGTTTAGGGACCTACTTGACTCATCTAGCTTCACATTGAAATCATGGAATCAACTTTTGGTATGCTCCAATCCTAATTATAAAGATAAAGACATGGTGTTGGAACCCCCAAATCTCACTATCCTCATGTCTCGTAGTTGTCACTCGAGCTTTCATAAGGACTGGAGGTGGTCTAATGGAAATAACACCAAATTTTTTTCTCTTAAAATTGTCTATAAACAACTCATGCCTTGCACGCTCCTTTCATGTCGGTTTAACTTTATCTGGAAATGTAACTTCAACAGATCTGTATAAAACAAAATTGGCTTACAAATTTGGAAGATCAAAACTAACTCGCAATCCCATCTTATTGCTTGGAATTTTATCCATGCAAAACTCCCAGTGGGATCTCATCTTAAATTCCTACATCCTCCTCCTTCCTACCCTTTTTGCGGTAAGTCTAAACTTTCAAACACTATTTCTGGTTCTACCCTCATGCTAAATTATTATGGAAAGCCCTTTTTGCAACCATACCCACCTTATTCCATTTCCATTGGACATGAAAATATTCTCTTCTAACGCCTTCGAAAGCTCACAATATGCTATCTAGCTCTTGTAGAGTTATTATAATTAAAAACATTTGGAAGATTTGTTGCCAGGTTACCTTGTCCCACTCTTTATTGCCACTTGAGATTGAAATTCTTATCATCTACTCCAATTTGCATATCCAAGCATTAAATATAACTTAAAAAATGAATGAAAATAATGCTATTAATGATGATATCTACCAACAGGTGAAATGTTTGAAGTCTCAACTTCAAGCCAAGATCTCACCTAGTACTGAACATAACAACTTGAGGACAACTTTGTTTGTTGCTATAATAGGTCACATGCCTTACACTCTGCAAGGGATGTGATTTTTTGAACTATTGAGGTCTTTGAAGGTTGCATATGAAAAGGAAAGAACTTATTTCAGCCATGGACGAGGTGAAAACAATTAATGATTGTAGGAAAAACACATAAGGACAACATGGTTTAGTGCACAATGTTTGTATTTTAGTCTCAAAGACTATTTATTTGTTGTTACGTGGACAATATGTTCTTTGTATCAAGAGTACAACTTGTTTATTTTAGGCTCTTCTTGTTTTTCATTGGCTATGTTTCCTTTGTATTCCACTTGATCTTTTGTATAGTTGTTTGCATGATCCGAGTTTAGCGTATTACTCCTCTTTGAGTAGTGACAATAGCCTTTCTTTGTTGATGTTTATGTGTTGTTAGCTGATTGAATTGTTTAAAGGAGCAACAATAGCCTTTCTTTATTATTATTCAACTTTTTAAAAATAATTGTATATATTTCTTATTCTTAATCCAATAAAAAACTCTTTTAATTTAAAAAATACAATTAATAAATATACAATAGGAAACCATTAAGATGAAGTTGTCCTTATGTGAATATTTATTGGTTGAATTACATAAATTGTTGACATGGAAATCTTAGACACATATTCCGTTTTGTATTCTAAAATTCAGGGTTTATGAATTAAATGCTCTTTGTAATATTTAAAACTAGGTGGGGAAAATAAATTATTCCTAACCATGCATCTCTTAGATTCCCAACGCAATGATATTAACCTAAAACTGTAACCTATTCTTTTGAACATTAATTGACTATGATGGTGAAAAGGGTGTGCTTTTAAGTTTCTTGTGCTCTGGCTAAAGAACCCTAAACCCTTAAAACCCTTCAACGTTGCCCCACAAGCCTGTAACGCAGCTCACGGATCCCTTTATACCACAAAAATGGTGAAGCGCAGTAAAAGTATGCAAATCTGTTTCTGTACCATTTGTTTCTATTTAAAATCACAACAAGCTTTGAACTTCATTTTTCTCTAGATTTTTTGTTTGAATTTTGGGTTTCATGATGTTCAGAGAGCAAGAGCAAACGTGTGCCATTACGGAAGAAATACAAAATACTGAAGAAAGTGAGAGAACATCACAAGAAGAAGGCCAAGGAAGCTAAAAAGCTGGGGAAAACGAGAAGAACGAAGGTTGAAAAGGATCCAGGCATACCCAATGATTGGCCGTTCAAGGAACAGGAGCTGCACGCTCTTGAAGCCAGACGAGCCCGCGCCCTGGAAGAAGTGGAGCGCAAAAAGGAGCTCAAAAAAGAACGGGTATTATGTATTCTTATTATTGTTATTTTCTAACGAGTTTGTAATTTCTTCCTTTCAAAATTTTGGTGGATATTGTATTTTATCCACATTCGCCTCTGTGAGATGTCTCATCGCTTTCGAAACCATCAGAGATCATTTCATTTGGCCCAGTATGTTACAGATTTTAATGAGCATTTGCTATGTATAAATTTTCCTTTAAGGGGCAATTGGTGCAGTTAAGTCTGTGGAAAAATGAGGTCTAGACTTTAAATTCTGCCTTGTTGCGACACAGCTGGTTTACTTTGAAAAGGGTACTAACCCAATTAACAGATTTTATCAATGGAGAAGGTGATGAATTTAGGTTTAAGCACTTCAACGAGGTTGAAAAGGTTCCTAAGATCGAGGGGTTTCGCATAGTGAAAAGGTCAAAAAAATTAAAACTACGTTACCTGCAAAATTACAAAAATAAGATATGAAAAATGATAAAAAAAATTAAAATGTATTAATATTTTGTATTTACAATAGTTCAAGCATCTTTTTAATACAATTTTTAGAGCATGACATCATCACTTCAAACATCTATATCATACAATGCTTATACTGTGGCATTAGATAAAAGTAGTTTAAACATCTACAGTGGCACTATCTTCCAAGTATCCATCATGTTCTTGATTTCCGGGCTCTAATATGTCAAGTCAGTCATCGCCAAAATCAAAATCTGCAACACAATGTAATTGACAAATTCTTTAAGCTCAGTGGCAAGATCCTAATCTGCACTGTGATTACACTGATTGCTACATGTTTGTCGTGAAATTCAAAGTGCGCATGGTGACATCCTGGAAAATAGTGTCTGTGTTAATAGAACAAAGGCTGATATGAAAACCAATATGTTGAAGGCTGGCTCTTCTAAAAAATTGACTATTGAAAAAACAAAGAGTGCAGGGTTTGAATTTTACAAATAATATTTATATATAGAGTAATCTATACGTGCATCATCCATTATGCAACATAGTTCTTGAATGTGCTCTATGAATGTTTTGATATGTTTGTGCTTGTCATGTATTGTTGTTTAATTTTCTCTGCCTTGCTCACATGGACAAAACGAAGCCTTTCCTTGTATACTTGTTGAGCCACTTATTTTAACAAACATATAATGTTTTATGCTCTACAACACATTTAACGTCCTACTAATAATTCAATATATGAAAGCATAGCAGTTAGTGTGACTTTATTTTGTTTGGATTTTCTCCTTCCTACAACATCCAATGTGATTAGAAGTCAGATGATAAATTAACATGTGTGCAAATTTCATTAGTACAGGCACTTATAAGCGCAGATGTAGCTCTCTCTCTCTCTCTCTCTGTGTGATAGCTCAGGGGTGTTTGAAGTCTAGCATCCAGGAGCTGAGCTTAACAGTCCCATTTTCTCTTAGTTCAAACAGGGTTAACCACTAATCCCCTGAAGTGGTATGAGTACACCTC
Organism: Thuja plicata; assembly: GCA_018584345.1. Taxonomy (NCBI): domain Eukaryota; kingdom Viridiplantae; phylum Streptophyta; class Pinopsida; order Cupressales; family Cupressaceae; genus Thuja; species Thuja plicata. The sequence continues at coordinate 27,333 of MU213359.1, forward strand.
ATCCCATATTGTGGGTAAAATGGTTTTGGAACCCGTGACCAAGTGGTCACCATGACAATGGCACACCATTGAGGGCCAAGGCACAACCCCTGGGGGCAGATCATAGCTATTTCAGAACTATGCCCTTGCTGGTGAATTCTACAACAGAAGGCTCATGTATCTTATGTTCGAAATTTCATCAAAGTTTAAAATGCATTATACTATGTTATTGCCATTGGTTTGCTCAGAAAACCCCAGGACTATTTACATTTTAACACAAGGACAATTTGATTGTACCTATGCTCTTGGTGTTGGATTCTACATGTTTGTAATTTCATCAAAGTTTAAATGGCATCACACTCTGTTATTAGTTTTATCAGGAAAACCTCAGGATCCGGGTCTGGTCTGTTTCTTGCCTGGTCTGCTGTGGCTGCAGACAGGGCATGCAATTTTGCGTCCAGATTTGCTTGGGTCCTTCTCACTAACATCCAATGTGATTAGCAGGCAGTCTACTAGATAATACGGGTGCTTATTTCATTAGAACAGGGCACTCTTTGAATAGCACACAGGAAATACTAGGAGGGGGGTGGAGTGAATCAGTATTTCAAAACTGTTCAACTTTTAAATGCAGAAACCACATAAATCATAAAGAGAGCAACCATCAAAACACACTAACACCAGATTTCTCGTGGAAAACCCTTTTGGGTAAAAAACCACAGCATACAAAACTTTTATTAACAAAGAATGGGCACCAACCCAGATTACAAATGTGAGCACCAACCCACAGAGAGAACCGACTCTCAGAGAGCACCAACCCTCTTTGAAGCACCAACTCTAGCCATCTGAGGCACCAACCCCAGTTAGAGAGCACCAACCGTCCTCGAAGAACCAACTCGGAATAGAACTCAAACAGCAGAATAACATACTCAGCACTCCAATCACCATCAAAATTACACCATACCTCTGTTTTCTACAGCAGTATAAGCTTACAGCAGTCTTCACCAGTTCATCCGATGCATATATATCCACACAACAAATAAAATACTTGACTTAGCATGATACCCAGTCACACCCCTTACATTGGTCTGAAAACGTTTATGGCAGTCACAGAACATTGTATGGAAGCAGCAGAGAAAAATATTTAATTCTCATGTCATGAGTCACATTTAAAACTTGTTTCAATCCACTGTACGAAGACCACAATTTGCACCAGCAAGAAATCACGCTGCCATTCTCTCCTTACACTCTGAAGTCATGGTCTTATCACACTATTTGAAATGGCACCAGCTCCCCTTCTGAGTGCTCAACAACAGAAAAATATCGTAACACATCAACTCAACACCAGCAAATCCTTAGATGTATCGAAGTCAGACCACTCCACCCACAAATAGCAATCATAATTAATGCAGAAACCAGCATAAAACAAACGCCCAGCACATTACATGAGGATTCACCACTTTTGTTGGCTCAATTTCTGACGTTTTGCCCACCTTAACATATTTAAAATTTTATTTTTAAACTCCAACCAGGTATATCATTTTTTCTCTGTGCACTCCCGTAATATCATTATACCTACAGGAACCACGATGTATGCCAACAGTTCATATATTCTACAAAATAGGCCGCCGCCTCTGTATTCCTGCACCCTTTTCTCATAAATACGCACATGTTAAATGAAAGGCAGGACTCCATAATTAGTTGATTCCTCTTAATTGAATTAAAATACTGCTATATTCGATAAAACATAAATTTATCTTCAGAAGGTAATATAGTTGCTGACTTATTCAATGCTCCAATATGAATTAAATTGGTTATCTTCAAATTGTTGTTCCTCTATTATTATGTCTCTCACTTGATAAGTTGGCCAGAATTCTTTGCTCTTGGATATTTAAATGATGACATGTCAAATAGGCTGACTTGGCACATAATCCTGACTTGGCAACTGGCAAGCAGACAAGCAAGCAGCTTATGCATGTCAAGCAGCTCAAGCAGACACCCAGGCAGCTCATCCAAAATCCGAAATCTCTATTACTCTGAGTAATCTTCCCGAATTTATATGACCTTGGACATCAACCTTTGACATCAATGACAACATACTCAACACTCTTTTTTTTGTTGCGTCAGAGGTATCCCCGTGACCCAGCCCAGTGCCCAACCTGCCTTACCTTGGTCTTACTTACTGCCAAGTTGGGGTCAGGAAGGGGTACATACTCAACACTCTTAAACAGGATGTTACACTTTCCTTTTTCTATGATAGCCCTGGGGTATCAGTAGCCTAGCGACCAGGAGCTGGGCTTAGAAGTCCCATTTTTGGCTCTTAGTTCAAACAGGACACACCACTGACCTCTGGGGCAGTATCAGTACATCACACCCCCGTGCTGCGTTAAGATGGTTTTGAAACCTGTGACCTAGTTCACCATTGCAACGACACACCGTGGAGGCACAATATCTGGGGCAGAATATACCTATTTCATAACTATTCATTCTTGTTTTAATATGAGGAAAATTTGGTTGTACTTTTGTCCTTGGTGGTGCTTTCTACAACAAAAAGCACACAATACCTTATGTTTTTAATTTCATAAAAGTTATTAAAAAACCCTTGGAATCAGGTCTGGTTCATGGTCTGGGTCTGTGGTGTGGTCTGTTGTGACTGCAGGTAGGGTGCTTGATTTGTGGCCCAAATTCGCCTGGATAGATCAGGCCCAAAATGGCTCTCCCTGCCTGAACCCTGTACACCACATTTAAAAAAACTGATTTTGTTTCTGTTTGTTGATTTCACAGGTATGATGGCAATGTTTCATAATTATGATGTAATGAATATATGTATTGATCGCTGTTCAAGATACTTCACACTTATCAATTTCGGTATTTGGAATGGTGAGTCACTTTGCAATACCTGTGTGTATTGTTCCTCTTCATTTAAGAGTCTTAGTTAAGACTTAAAGTCCACGAATAAACAATTAAATTCTCACATCATTAATTATCTGATCACCACCAGTGGTCATCTTCTCATCAATAGTGCCTTTCACTAANTTATTTCCTTTTGTGTTTGTTACTATCAATTTACTCCCGTCCCAATGATAGATTGACTCATATGTCTGCAATCCTTAATACATGTCTGGTACCAATAATTTGATACACCGGTTCTCAAGATAATAAGCCATTCTCATAAACCATGTTTTCCCTATATAGTCAAAGGATGATATAAAGAGAATCGATAGGAGCCCATATTTATTCGATTCCTCCTCTTTCCTGCTAACCGTATCCACCCAACTGTTGATTGGATGTTTT
>MU213382.1:12130-23114 GCA_018584345.1 Thuja plicata
TGGTTCTGGTTACTTTTGTTCTCATTTTTGTTGTGCAGTCGTCGGAGACGACTTGTTTTTTGGGGGGGATGATGTTGTCGGGTGTAATGTACGGATGTGTCGGTTGGGAATTAGTTACGTCTGGAGGTTAGGGAGTTGTGCGCGGTTGTCAACCGTCGCGTCCATTCGGACCTTTATATACTTGTATTACCTTCGGGTAAGGCATCATCGATGCGGAGACAATGTTGTAATTACTGGACTGGGATAAATAATAATACTTGTCATTTGCTTTAGATAGATTATGTTCTGTGCATACTACAATTAGACCAGGTTACCCCAGCGGGTAAACACTCATGACGCGAATAAGGAGTCTTGTATGTGGGCCGCGATCAGCTTTTAGTGAATGTCTTAGGGTGGCGTGAGCATTTGGTATAGATGTTGATGCATAGCAAATAAGGTATTTACAATATCTACATTTCATATGTAAAAGGCGATAGTTGTAAATTCAATAAAAATGGAAAAATAAACTCTTGAAATATATTTCCAGAATTTCATAGGGAAGTCATCAAGTATTGCTATTGAAGTTAATAATCTTCTATTTGCTAAAATTCCCAAGAAGATATTTAATTTCTTGAGAAAGGCATGTAAATTTGGGAAATTAGTAAAAGACCAGGAGTTTACAATAATATATATGCTTGAATACTTATGCTCGTGGATTGAACTTTACACTATGAAATTGATTATTAAAACATTTGGCAAGTTTTACTATTGGTGAATGCAAAAATCCATTAAGTTTTAGCAGAGCCGGATCAGGCTCATTACTTTTTCCTTGCCTTTTATTTACATGTTATGTTCTTTTGATCAAAATGATGCGATATCACAGTTTACATTCATCAAATCACATTCTCATTTGGCCTTAACTGCATACAATCATGACAGAGCATGATAAAAGCCATCTGTGGGGTTGTTAATGTGTAATAGCGATGCAATTTCTACTCTTTTCTAACCTAAACTGGTTTTGACAAGCAGAAATTTGGAATTACAAGTGCTTCCGTGTAAAGGTATGTGCGTATGGTTTTGTTACATTCTATGCAGGATGTGACTGCCAAGGTTATGTTATTTAGATTCAGGTACATTGATCTAGCTAGTGATGTTGAATGAACATCTTGGTAGAGAGGTTGTTTGAGACCCTGTTCGTGCCTGCTGTACCCAGGCTGCTCGGTTTTACGATTGTCTCTTTTATTAGCATGTGGGAATCTGTTGCTATTGTAATGCTTATCCAAAAACATGTTATGGGGATTTTGGTTGAGAACCCTGTCAACCATTTAACAAGAAAGAAAATAGAAAAATGCAACCATTTTGTTGAATCTCTTGGAAGAGAATAAGACAGAACACTTTAATTTCCCAAAGAAAAGCTACAAAAGATAAAGTAATTTAATCTTGCGATCTTTCTCACAACAAATTTCAAGGAAAAAAAATTAATAATAGTTTGATTTAACATAAAGATACCTTATCACCGATTTTCATGCTCATTGTTGGAATATTTGCAATAAATACAGTATGGAAATTTTGAGCAATTGCAATGTAATCTGCTGCTCCCACCTGCAATTTTTCAAGATTCTCAAAAAAATGTCTTATTATGATAAATCATTTAACAGGCTTAGGAGTGCAATTTGTATAGAAGAGAAGAAAATCAAGGGGCATTCAGTGAAAGAATACTCATGTAAGAAAGAAAAAACTGAACTTTGAGTAGATTGCATTCAATATGAAATTTCTTTCACTTTGATTAAATAAACAATCAATTAACTGTTCTTTTGTACTGGATCTGTTTCTAAAGAAGACAATACTTGCATATTAATGTTCACTATATACATCTCCCATTGAACTCAAATAAGAACAAATTTACAAATTTTTTATAGAATACAAGGATACATCCACACCTCTATACCCCACATCCCAAGCCTACCCATCTGTCCCTCCCATGGCAGGATAACAAGATGGAAAGGGTTGTCCCCTAGTAATCCTCTATCTACAAGGAAACTGTCACAAAGTCTTGGTGTCCTAGGCATGTATGCCTCTGCTGAGGAACCAAGGCAATCTGAGATGTCCCTTGAGCATCCCAAGCATAGTCAGACATCCCCGACGACCGCCCCCTCTTTCAGCATCCACAGACAACAAAATGGCAACGGGTATCACCTAGCTTTCCCCTATCCATGGGGAAACAATCCCCAAGGCTAGCCATCCCAAGGATAAACAAGGAAGTCTGTTGCACGCCTCAACCATCCAATGGACAGTTGTAATGTCCCCTTTCCGGTTGGCTTGGGAATTCAGGACAACTACCTTGAATTTTCAACTGCACGAGATTTCTTTCCTTCAATTCTTGATTATTATGTCTTTTTATTGTATGAATAATATCAATTGCTATCACTACTATCTCTGATTTGGACAATTTGATATTCGGTAGATGAAATGATCTATATGTTTGCACTTACTGCCATAAGATTATCTCTACTATGTTTAATATGACTGATTTAAGTATGCAAGTGATCTTCTTTGATTTGACAATGTGAAATGTGCTATAATTGTTTCCTAATTGCCTATAGTGATGCATTGCTATTTCTGATTCAATTCTTCAATATATGCAATATATATGTAATGTCCCATTTTTAGCCAGTGTCAGAGGACGAGTTGTTAGCCTATTATTGTGTCCCTTGCAGGCTAAATATTGTGGATAGAGGGACTTCTAAGGCAGAGGCTTGGTTAATGGAGGTTCTTGTCTTCTCCAAAATTCAGTATGTTCCAGTTTGGACTTCGTTTGGCTCAAATTGGACTTCGTTTGGGCTCAGCTTCAAATACTTACTATTCATAGTCAGTCTAAGGTTGATAGAGATGGGCCCTTTCTATTTTTAGTAAGGCAGTCATACAGACAGAGGATTCTGTGGTCGACTCCCTGGTTTAGTCAGCTCGTCAAAATAATGAGTATTTAATGAGATATTAATATTTGATGGCCTTTAATGATGTTTAATTATTTAAGTTATAAATTGACTTTATAATAAAGTGAGGGCCATGTTGAGGGTAATGATTAATTAATACTCATTGATTAAAAGTGTGCTTATTTAATGATATATTATAAAGTCAACTCATTATTATAAAAGAAAATATCAAAATCATTAAAAGAGTCTTGCCAATGAAGACTCATGGGGAAATATTATAAAAGAGCCTTGGAGAGAAATCAAATTCATTCTTGTGCATTTGATTTTGGAAAATTGTGTTGTTTGAGAGCCAAGGGTTTTCAGATTTCAAGGGTCTGAAGAATTGAGAATTCTTTCAGATTTTCATGCACTTTGAACTGGTGAAACTATCCAGCGAATTGTGCTTGTGATAGTCTTATTCAGAGACCATAATTGAGCTTCATATTGTAATCGAATTGAAGGGAATGATCAGCATTTTATCACAGAGATAATTAGCAGAGTACAGAGGGTAATTTATGTGCAAATCGCAGTCTTCATTGAGGTCTGCGTTTGGAGTTTTGGGGACTGCTACTAACCTACAGGCAGCGGCAATCATTTTGGACCTATGTTTTTTATAGTTCTGGGTCAACGTTGAAGAATAGAGCACGTTTTGAGTGTTAAGTGCCTCCATTTGGCATTTGCCAGCTTTGGCCTGGGTTTATAAGTTTTTCCGGAAGGCAGTGATTCATCTTAGGCTGTCTATTAATTCCTACAAGCAGCTACAGGTTTCATTTATCAGTTTTCAATTAAATTCATATGCATCATATTTGTCATTGTAAATTGTTGAATTCGATATGAAGGAATAAGAAGCACACCAAATGTTTGTTGTAATGTTCATATCTAAACTGCTAATAATCAGCGTATTAGTACTCATGCCAAGTGTTTGGGAAAATGTCTATTGGTTGTAGCTGCAAATTTTACATGTAGAAATCATATGTATGCATTTATAAAGGTCAAAAAGGATTGCATTGTAACTTAGTTCTTTGTCTAGACTTCTTGGTAATCTTTTGCAAGAATTTAAACTTCATTTGGACAATCTGAAAATCAAAGCCAGCAAGATAGAGGTTGCATGCAAAGTATTTGACAAAATGTCAAACATCTGAAAATTGAAACAATTCAGTGGTTTGGCAGAATCAGAGCCATTGGGATTCTTACAATATATGACATGATAATAGCACTTACTATAATATGTTGCTATTTAAGATAGATATTTATATCCTTGCAACAAGTATCAATGTTGTTTTTGAGATGATCTGGTTATGCCTGCAACAGTGATGTTGTTTCTGCTTTTGAACTACTATAATTGGATAGAGCCAATAAGACAATCGCTCCACGAACATATCCAAAGATAAAAGAATCGAAAATAAGGTTTTCTAATGATCCATATTCAGTATATATTAATAACTTGTGATCCCCTTTCCTTCTCTTATTCCTGCCTATCTATTTATATCCCTTGCCCAATGGGGAAAGATGCCACTTGGGAGACTTGACTATTGAATTTGTTAATTACAGTATACGTATGCCTTAACTGATTATATAAAACATTCACTAATTATAGTTTCTATTAATAATCGATATCCCTTCCATGTTGGCATTGTAGGCGACAATTATGCCAGGAATAGTTAAATAAGACTGTCTTAGTTAATGTAATAAAACATTATTCCGAAGGGGTGTCAGTTGTGTCATCAGTTGGTGACGGTTGGAGACTTAACCAACCATGTCGCGTCTATTTGTAGGGAGTCCGGAACAAGTGAAGGGTGTGATTAATGTTGGCACTATTATGCTATGGAATATATGTCATTCTGCCATTTATGGTGTAATGTGATTCTATGTTATTCATGCTATTGTTGTATTTCATTTATCTCTAGTATTATGCAATCCTGTTGAATTTGTATATGCTATGCAATCCATCTCCAATTAGGCATCTAACATTTTGGCGCCATTGCCTAAGTTTGAACCTGGCGGTCGAGGGAAGTAGGATTGGCGGGATGGCGGCATAATGGGTCGTACCTTCGACAAACAAGTCCTGGTAACTGATAGTGATAGAGAAGACAATACCGAAGTAACTCGAGAGGACCAGTTAACACAGAACTTGGTTCACGCGTGAGACGTGTCAGTTAACAAGTACGTACAACGGGAGGCTCAAGAGAGAGCAGTCTCGGCTGGTACATAACACGCCCAACTCACAGTGAGCGGTCCTGTGTACGATCTTCTGGGTAGCCTTCCGAGATTGTTAACTCCGACAATTAATGCCCAACCTACCAAACAAGGACAGAAGGCAACACACGAAGGCGGAGACAGAAGGAGAGAAGGAAACCGAAACTACCATATGGAGGTCTCTGTGTGTCCAAGAGCAAGCTAAGAGACGCTGACAACTACAACTAGTGAAACAGTCTGTTGGTCCCCCACCATGGGCACGGGGCAGCGAAATACAACCGTCAAGACAAGAGTAGGAAGCGATCGTCAGAGAACTACCACTCCCGAGCAATTCCTGGGCGCACAAAGGATCTGACACCGACAGTTGGGAAGGTGGTGACTCGGTACCAACTGAAACATCCATACATTCCGAAAGACAATAGCCAAGAGGGAAATCGCGAAGGGGAGGTAGCGGATTTATTTGAGAGTCCCTTGCGGGGCATCGGCAATCTCGTTATCTCAGAGGGATAAAGAATAGGGAGAACAGAACCAAAGTCTCCGGGGAGAAGAGAGTATCGGTACCACTATGAAGGAGGCAACCAAGACGTGAACGACAAAGGTGAAGGGGTAGAAGACTCGTGCGTAGCCAGAGGTGCGGAAGACGCACAGGGATGCAAAGGAGGAACCAACCCACCAACATCTAATAACGTGCACGGTGCCTACTGTACGTGGTAAATGGCAAACCCCCTGGAGAAGCAGAAACTGCCCAAGTTCAATGGGGACGGATCGGAGGATCCGACCTGCCACTGTAAAACATGTGTAACGATATGGGAAGCAAATGGCCAAGATGACCATGACTACTGGTTGAAGGCTTTTCCTGCCACCCTACGAGGGATTACAATTGATTGGTACACGAACTTGCCAGCAGGGGGCAAGGCGACTTGGGATGACCTGAAAAAAACATTCCAGGAGGAGTTCAGATTGCTCCGTGATGATGATGACGTAGTGGCAGAAGTTCACAATACACGACAGGGAAAAAATGAAACGGTACGAGCTTACCATCATAGGCTAAAGGAACTCATTGGTAAACTCGAAAACCAACCAGAGGATGGTCTAAACAAACGATGGTTCATTGAGGGACTAACTCCGTCCCTAAGGAGGAAGATGAAAGTGGTGCCACCATCCTCATACACCGACGCCTACAACCGTGCGATGGATATTGAAAGTGAAAACAAGACATCTAGAGGTAAGAAGACGAGTGATGACGATAACACAGATGGGGATAGTGAGGGAGAATCCAAAACTATACAGGCGCTACAAAAAGATGTGATGAGAATGATGAAGGAAATGAAGGCTGGAAAGGAGGAGACAAAAGATGGCAAGGAACTTTGGTGCACAGACTGCGAGTTGGAAGGCCATACCAGAACCAATTGTCCAAAGAAGGCATTGTGTGACATCTGTCAGGTACTAGGGCACTCCATCAAGGAGTGTCCATACAATCTGAAGGCAAGGAGTGCTCAAGTACTCTTTACCCAAGGAGAACAAACAATTCCGCCTATCACACCTCCAAGAAACACAAATGCCTCGCCGGAAGTTACCGCAGCCACCAACGAGGAAGTAATAACAATAGCAACAATAACACACCAAGAAGCCGCATCAAGTATGACGCGAAGGGGCAGCCCATGATACAATGTCGCAGATGTAACGAGTGGGGCCACTTTGCCCGGGACTGTCAGAGCGGCAGCGGTCAAGGTGGAGGAAGCATGCTATGCAAATGGTGTGGTCCTGGTAGCCACGAGGACGTTGATTGCCCTAAGGGGAAGGGGGTAAATATGATCAACATCACAGGATCTGAGGAGGAGGTCCTGGCAATCACAAGGTCCCAGACGAAAAAAAACCACATACCCCGATCCACGTACGGAGAAAGAAAGGTTGAAGGAAGCCATAATGGAAATGAAACTGGCAATGGATGAAGAATGGAGGCAAACGCATGGTACTCCCATATGGTCAGCATCAGAAGCCAACATCATACAATAGATGTTACAGGGGACGGTCCCAGTACAAGTGGCAGACCTACTGGAGGCGCTACCACAACTGAAGGTGGCAATCACTAACATAAGTGACACTAGCGGTAGCAAAGATATTGGCAAACAAGGGGCGAATCAGACAGGAAAAAAGACAAGGCCACTGCTACCTCGAATGGTGCCACGGATCCTATGTTGTTAGCAGTGGGTCGGACAAACACCCGCAGTGGTCGAAATGGAAATCATGGGACGCATGCTAACTAACACTATTGTAGATGGAGGATCTAGTGTAAATATACTGCCAGAAGAAATGTGGAAGGCCCTTGGTAAACCTACACTCTGACCGCCAACCTTCCACTTGGTAGGCGCTGACTAGCATGGTATAAAACCAATCGGGACACTCATGGCGCAGAAGGTTGTTATTGGAACCCAACAGTTCTTTCTATATTTTGTTGTCATGACCCTCGAAAGGAAGGGGTGTGACGCCATCCTCAGCAGGGGCTAGCTCTTCATAGCAAAGGCCAACCACAATTGGAAGAACACCCTTTCCATTGAGAATGATGGAAAGAAATATGTCATCGACCTATGGAATCAGGCAATAAACCAGGAACTGGCATCTGACTTCGAGTCCGAAGGAGGAGAGTTGGGCGAAGAAAGAGGTATCGAACAGGATGATGAGGTAGTTCTGAGACTTGAGGATTGTTCGGAAGACGAAACGAGTTCACTAAATGGATTGTTCCATTGGCAGATGGAGGATTATGAAGCTTTCCATCTAGGTTGTAACATGTTAGAGCTTCTAGAGGAAACCATCGACTGGGGACCAAAGCATTTGGAAAAAAAACCTAACTTGCAGGACACCTTTGACTCAGGACCAAAGTATTTGGAAGAAAAAATAATTGGGAGCATCGTACGCACATCGGGAAGGAAGGGGTCCGCACAGACAAACACCACCCTACCGTGCGGATGAGAGAAGGCAGGTTGATAGACCTTTGTACGAACAAAGGAAGAAGCAAAGACCGTACAGTCTGTATGGAGGCAGAAGGGGTCGTACGGTGTACGTCGAAGCGGAGCTGAGAGGAAGAAGGAATAAACGTACAAGCAAGAGGAAAAATATCCCTACAATAGAGGCCACATGGGTTATCTGTATGGGAGAAAGGAAGGAAAAACAAGATATCAAAGCAATTGAAGACATGAAAGAAAATTGAAGAAGGGGAATTCCAGGCCATACAGATCGTACGGAAGCCACAGAGAACACAGTTTGTACGGCACTGTTGGTGAACAGATTTGTCTCCGTGTTAATTGCAAATTATACTAACTCTATGCCTCTTGGGAAACAAACTATCCTACAACAATTGGGCAAGCATGAGATGATTGCTTCCCTCTGAATTGTTTGAGGTACAACTCCCTATCAGAAATATCTACTGAAAATCTGAAATTAAAACCAATGACTATACTTTTAACCTGAAAGCACATAAGGATCACTCAAATACTCTTAGGTATTGAGGTAAAATCAGACAAAAAGAATAAAGAACAGCAACAAAGAAAGGCACAGCTTCTTTGATTTGGAAAACAGTAATATTGAACGGAAATAAGGAAAGGAATTGTTTAGAGAGACAGATAAATACCATGCATTTACTATAAACCAATAACGAGAGATATACCAATTCACAAAGTAATCGATATGTCATAAATCTAAATTCACAGATTTAAATTTAACATGCATCAGAACAACATGATCACACAGAACTAAGTCTGAGATTAATCCGATCCAAAAATATCTTTCTATTCAATTCCCATAGAAAATATGTAAAATCTTAATGAAATCAGAAAATGGCGATCTAAGTCTAACAGATTCCAAAATTTCATCCTCCTTTTCCCAGTATCATGTTCCAGCATATATAGTTTAACAGGTTCGAGAGGCTTCCCTTAAAACTCAGCCTCTCAACCTAACCGAAAAGAAACAGTTTCAGACCAGCAAAACAGATATAGTAAAAGTTTTTTGACAACAGTTAAAACATAAACAAAGTGCCCCAAACATAGGCATGAAAATCGTCACGCGATCATATGTCTTCAATTATTATCTCCAGACGTGGCTCCTCGGACCAGCTTCCAGCTCCGGAAAGTATGCACGAGCTCCTGGATCGGGTGAGAGTGGAGATTCTTCACACCGTTCAGCTTCGCGCAACATGCCCTCTTTTCCCATTTGAAGTTTCGAACCTTCCCTAATTGTCTAGGTAACGGCCCCCGATTTAGGGATAGCATGGACTCCACATTAGCAACCCTGGTGAAATCTTCGGCTGTAATCTCCTCTTTTTCTTTAATATCATTCATTGCATCTCCAAAACTCTTAGTCATAGCTTCTGCATCTATATTTCCCTCGATGAACTGAAGTATACCCAATGGGTTCACAACTTTAAAGTCTTTCAGCGCATTAGTTTGCATTTCCGTGACCTCTTTCTCTATGGCACGCAAGCTCGAGATCACCGCTTTAAACAAGCCGCTTTTCCAATTCATATTCCTCTTAAGAATGAAGAGCATACAAGCATCTATCAGTTTCATAGGATTCTCTGCCAGGAACTTCTCAACCCCATATCCTTCTATCTCAATAATTTGGGACATAACAGCGGCACATTTTTCCTCATCCGATTCCCAAGTTGGTATCAAGGTATTGATCTCCCCAATCAAAGCTTCTTCGTCTACAAAAGCTGCTACAAACTCCTGAATGAAATTATTTCCTTCTAAAATGATGCCACCAACCCAGTTTCTCATAGCCGTCATCAAAGTTCTACCTTGATGCATTTGCTTCAGCATTTGTTTGCTATCTGCAGAGTTAGGATCAAAATCTTGCGGAGATTGGGCTAGAGGCAGGGCCCCAACCTCGCTGAGCGAACTAAGGAACTCGGCCATCGTTATCACAAGTTGTTTGAGTTCCTGCTTCTCCTTGCCGTCCTTCTGAGACTGACCAAGCATATGGTTTGTTGAGAACTTGAAAAGATGATCTCGAGTATCTATGTTTCGCACCCCGATTTCCATTTTTGTAATTTCAAAATCTTCTGCTGCAGGTTCAAGAATACCCTCTTTCTGTTTGATAGTAGCTATTTCAGCAGTCACTTTGCCTATTACGGGGTCTGTAATTAACCTTGCATTGCTTTTGGCTTTCTTCGTCTTTGGGGTACGAGCGGCATATTTGGTAACAATATCTTTAACTGGTAAAGAAATAGGCTTGAAACTTGTTGATGTGAGTTTTGCACCACTACATAACATATAGGAATTGAACACTTGATACAGGATATCAAACACTCAACCCTCTCTTGAAAAGTAATTACTCATGAAGAACATGAGAAAACTCCAAGGTTCCTTACGCCTGTGGATCCTAACTCAGTTATATTAATGTGATTTCCTGGTTAATCACGTAGGCGGGCTTACGTTGTTCATTCAAGGATGTCAGATTCTTGCTATGATGACAATGGGATTTAGCTTTGCAATGTATACTCAATTGATTCCTTCTCAATTTATATCACTTCCAACTTTGCTCATCAAACTCCAACTACTAGGCTACTCGCTATTTTACTACTACTCCTATGGAATGGAAAGATTAGCAAATGGACGGGGATCGAACCTAATGAAAGCTTGCCAGCGGCGCTACCTCCATAGAATGATTCAAGGGAAATTGGACTAGATTACCACACAAGGCTTCCTAACAAGTTGCTAGGATGCTAGTGGCCTAGTATATAGATCCCTATCAAACATTTACTAATATCACCATACAATTAACCATCTACACCTATTCTAACAACATGAAATGAAATCCTACTTTAATTTGAGAGATGAGAA
>MU213383.1:16830-30778 GCA_018584345.1 Thuja plicata
AATCAATATGATCTAATGGCATCAATTGATAAAAGGAATAATGATGTTAGACGATTAACTTATGTTTAATGAAAGAAACAAGTTAGCAAAATTTACCTTGGTGCATTAAAATTAATGTAGATCTTTTTAGCTCATAATTAAATGGATATCTTATGCATGTAAATAGTTTAGATAATGTTGCTTTAGTAGCGACGTTAGGGAACCTGTAAGGACTTAAGTTGAATAAATCTTGCATTCAAGTTGTAGAAAAGTATTTTTTATTTTATTTTAGAGATATGAAGTACAATGATGAATATTATTCTAGTTAAACAAAAAAAAAATATTACTTGCATCTTATAGATATTTTATGTATTGTCCTCTCGGGTTGCCTAGCGGGGCGTTACACAACATCATTCAAAAAATAACTGTAGGTGCCGATGGGAGAAACAACTCAGCGGAACTCAGCCCAACTGTAACACCAACTCTACCAATACCTGAGTCCCTTCCACCAAAACCAACCTCTGATAAACTATCCCGGGTGTATCGACACTGCAAGTGGTCCAACTTGTAACTGCCAATTGCATCTGCGATGGATGGTACTAACCCATCCCATATTGGATGGTATGAGACTTGAGCCAACCCACATCGATGTAAATCCTCCGCCTGTGGGTCAAAGGTAAAATGATGAGCACACCTCACTGTATAGTGCCCATAGAAAACCCCAATCTCCATCAAAGGCTCATCACTACCAAACTGGGAATCAAGAGATGGCTCCAATCTCTGACTCCGCCTAACTGCAGAATGGGTCAGATCCTGGGCAACCTTCTCAGCAAACCCAACCATAAAATCCCTATTGGGAAGAATTGTAGCCAAGGTCTTCACAATACTCCCCACAAAGCATCGTATAGTGCAACAACCTCGAATGAGGATACCCTCAGATGCTCAGTATGAACTTCCCTATAAGTCTGCACTCTCAAGAAGATACTCCATAAATGTCTCGCTGCAATAAAAATTATATGTGGAAGTGTCAACCTGCTTCCCTGCAATCCACAGCTGATCTTCCTGCAAATGTGGCACTATCAACTATCTACTGCCACCAGCTGTATGTAATGTGGTAATAGATTCGCTTCCCGTAGCAGGAAGAAAATCATTGTGAGAGCTTGTCTCCACTAATTCTCTCACCTCCTCTATACATGCTATGCCCAAATCCTAGATGGATGTGTCTGCCACATCATTACGTCCCTCATCCCCAACCGTAGAAGCTAACTCACCACCAACCACCTCAATGTACAACTGAACTGGGTCTGGGTCTGGTGTAGACCAAACATGCTCCAACTCTACGGTCATCTCCTCCAATTGTGACTATAACTCCTGTAAAGCCAACTAGGTACACTGCAGTGAGTCCACGGTCACCTCAAGCTCCTAGGTAAGCTCAACCACCTCCTCCTCTTTCCCTAACAATGTCTCATAATAGGTACTCCCCCACTCACGAAGGTAATCCCTGCCAGCAACTAACTACATGTAATTATGTTGGAAGACCTTGACAGCCTCTTGAGGCACATCTATCTCTGCTAGAGAAAGACTACTATCACCATGCTCATCTGGCATAGGAGCACCCCAACCAGATGTGGCTAACATCTGATGAATCACATCAAAATGCTCAACAACTGAAGAGATGTCCCTGTCACCCACCTTCAGCTGACTAGACACATGATGCCCCTATAAGCCCTGCCTCCTATGCAAGATCTTTGTCCCACTAACTATATTGTGATAGAAGAATGGATCAAAACTACTTGTCCCACGTGTGCTACTGTCCTCGCACACATCTGCAATTGTGATCCAACTTGTCGGTACCTCAACAACACCTCAGAAGAAAAAGAAACCCCAGTAGGATTGCCAATAATAGAGAGTCCATGTGAGTCCTATACCGGGGACCCATCCAAGAGCTCCCCAGAGTCATAGCCCAATATTTGATAAGGAATGTCGTCCCCTATGGAGCCTATATCATCATCTGATAAATCATCTGAAGTGTTCACACTCGCTGCCTCTACATCCCCTAACAGGTGCTCAACTGCTATCTCCTGACTCTGTGTATCTGAATCGATGTCAGGATGTGAATCAATAACTCCTGAAAATGAGCTGACATTTGCCAACTCAGCTGTAACACCCTGATCATTAATATCACAACAAGGTAGCTCCATGCTCTTGCCTATCCCACCTGAGACGGGTGATGCCTCTCGCTCCAGAGCTACACTATGATAGCTGACATATAAATCTCTAACGACAATTCCCTCCTCGAGAGAATCTGGACCATCAGAGGCAATTACTGTAGCATATGTCTCTATACCAACTACAGCAACTACTCGGTAAGCCTCAACCTGCGGAAGCTCAGTGCTGCAGTCTACCACAGGTACAAACACATCCACCTGTCTATGCATGGAGTTTCTATCATCAGATACATGATTAGGTGTCGTACTATATACTGGTGGGTCTACATCTCGGACACCTGTCGGGGAAAGCTCAAGCCTCCCACCCTGCAATCTCGATGACAGCCTACGGAAAGAAAAAACCATGTACCTTTCTGCCCTATCTACTGTCTTTGGATCTGAAAGACTTGTCACCATCCTCTACTGATGAAGCCTAAGTCTCTTCATTAATGTATCTATCCTGTCATTACTCCCTGTATTGCTACGCTGACTCTCGGAGCTAAGCCGCCTGTATCTATCCATAGCCAAAATGCACGAGTGTTGATCACTCTAAATATAACAGGAGGTTTGCATAAATAAATATTTTCCTACCCCATAGAATGGCAATAAAATGGCTTCGATACCACTGTAATGAGCCTAACTGGCTCTCACAGCAATTCAACTGCTAAGCTCTAAATTTCTCTGAATTTATGATATCTTCCCACTAAATTGCAAGGAAATTTGACAAGTGAATATATAATCTTTTGTTTTATTGTAACAAGAGATTCTCCTTATTTAAAGCACTAAAAATAAGAAACAATCCCTTTTCTATTTCAGAATTCTTGAAATCAAGTGAAAAAGACCCTATCCGGTTCTCTCTAACAATTTCTATATCTTAGCAAATTGGATACAAGACAATGTTTGCTTTCTATGAATTTAACCTTCAATAATCTTTTCTAATCATATGCAATAAATTGATTTATTCAATCATACAATTTCTTTACCATGCTGAAGCATTTATTATATTTCTTTGTTTTTTCCTTCAAAGCAAATACATTTTTTAGAGAAAAGAACCTGTTGTTTCAGCTGGTGTCGCACGTTGTATAATAGGGTGCAAGCCAACTTCAACTACGACGCACAATACACCACGAACCTCTCCTAACTCCCACGCAAGGTCACCGGCATCAATAGATAATGTTATTGGCCTTTCACACGGTTGCTGGTGGAATGGTATGTCCACGCGTGCAGTCTACATATGCTGCCATGACTTAGCAATGAATCCTCTGCACACAACCTCCCACACGATGGCTAATGAAGTCGTGCCCAGCACTAAACTTCCCCATAGACGTCTCCACTTTCTCACTGATGGTATCACAGCCAAGGATAGGATGCACGACTAGCACAAAGGTTGACGCCACCCCTAACTGTCATGATCACACATGCCTGTCACTGGAAATTGACTCTTTCCAGCACTACGTCTGCTCCATACAATCGACCACTAGAAATGGTGGCTTGACTTTCCAGCCAATGGCACTCTATAGCTCAATTTTTGAAAGACTTCTCCTTTCTAGTTAATCTGTTGACCTCTTCAAGCAGTTCTTAGTTCAATCGAATTCAATCTAGATTTCGGAGCTTCCTCGTATACACAGCATGAAGGATAAGCAATCGATTATACAACAACAATTGATTGATGATTAGCTCAAGAAGAATCAATCAAGTTGAGAAACTAATTTGACCCTTATACTTCAGGAAGGGCACAGATTTAAAAACACACAGGAACAATTTCCAAGACCAATTTTATATAAAAAATATTTGATGATGAGCACTAAGAATGGATCCATATTTATAACTCTTCGGACGCCATAGTTTCCAAAAGGATATATATCAATTAACCAGTCTCCGGAATAGCAACTTCTAAATTATTATAATAATAAAGTATTATTATAATAATATGAATTTATTATTAATTAATAACATATCGTTATTAGTTAACATTAGTTAATTAACCAATTTTCATTCCAGTGATAAAATCTGCATCCACTGCTGATCCTGCCAAACTGACGGAGCCATCCAGTGCATTGCAAAAAATAGCAACTGCCAAAAATAAACTTACTATAAATAGTAAGTCCCCAACCAAGGAATTGTATAAACTGAACATTGTCTGGAAAACTAACCCCTGCCGATATTGCCCTGCCAGAAAGGGAAACTGACCAAACTGACTTACTAAAAATAGTAAGTCCAGACTTACTAAAAATAGAAAATCTGCCAACTGGGACCCTCAAAATCGGGCATCAGATCACGAGGGTCACGATGATGACCTGACCAAGCCACTGCCACTACCTGCTAAAAAAGGGGGTCATCACGGTTGTCTCTTCAGTCATAAGAAAAAAATTAATACTGAAGTAGTTTTTAGTGAGAGTGTATGTGATAATGACACTGCTAGGAAATATCATGACATTGTTGATGATGAAAATCCCAAGCATCCCATTGCAGGGAGTAAGAGATTATTTAGAGTAGAAAGTAGTAATTGAAGCGCTACATGTTTTGAGTCAAGAGATTCTCATGATTCAGCTAAGTTCTCCATGGAAGATGCTACAGAAGAGGAGGCTGAGTGTCTTGCAAGTATGTTTAGAGCATTGGATGAAGATGGTGATGGAAGAGTTAGTTCAGATGAGATAGTGAGGATTTTGGAGAGATTAAATCTGGAAATACCATATAAATTTAGTTCAGCATTGCAGCGTTTTAATACTCAAAGCGGACTTCATTTCATTAATCAAGATTTTGATTGGGAATGCAATGACCCCATTTGGCTCCATCAATTTTGATGTCATCCTCTCTATGTTGGGGACCTTCATTTCCTTCTCGCCCTTTCTCTTCACCTTTCACATTCTTTATAAAGAGCCCCCCTTCCTGCTACTGTTTAATATGATTTTTTTGGTTACCTGAATAAGCTATTGTATGTATTCAAACTGACATCTAGCTAATAAAACCCCCTACTGAAGTGTGGATGTAGGCAAATTGCCAAACCACGATAAATTATGTGTTGTCTTCAGATTGTGTATTCTGATTTCATTTTTTATTATTTTCTTTCTTCTTTCGATCTTCCATAAGTATTAATATTAGATTTATTGTTCCAAATTTTTAATTTATAGTATGGAACATCAAATTCCAATAAAACATATTTAAATTCTCAAAGGGTTTCACTGCTGTAATTATTTCTAATTATACAGTAAAACCTCAACATTTGTTTTCTTGTAATTATATTCACACCTATAATTTTTTCAATATGAATTTTATTGTGTATCAGTTTTGAGCATACAGTCAAATCTCAAGAAGCATTTTATTGTAATCACACATTTAAGCACATCACATAAATTTCATTATTGTTGTTATTGTTTTTAAGTATATTAATTTCCCAACATGAATTTTTATTTTATTTTAATCATAAGCAAAGCAAAGAAAAAATTAATTTATAGATCTAAGTTGGAATATGCCTGGAATTGGAATTATCTAATTCTCAATTTTGTTTCTTCCATGTTTGTGTCCATCCAAAAAAAACTGGAATTGGAATTTCGAAATTCCAATTTTGCCCCAAAAGGCATATGCATCTTCCACCCAAATAGGTGGAATTAGATTTTTCAATTCCAATTCCAATTCCAATTTTTATAAAACCAAATTTAATATCTCTTCTCCAAACCTTCATTCCGAAACACATTGGTCTATTATATTGCTATATACACACATACACATGTGTGTGTGTGTATATATACACACACGTATGTGTGCATATATACACACACGTATGTGTGCATGTGTATATATTACACACATGTGTATATATACACATATGTATATGTGTGTGTATATATACACATGTGTGTACATGAGTGTATATACACACACATGTATATATGTGTGTATATAAAAATATAATATACACACATGTGTGTATATATTCAAAGAAATTAAGAAATAAACAATTAAAAATCCTTATGCATGTTTTCAGTCATCTTCTAGGTAAACCAAACGGGTCCAGCCCATATTCTGGAAATCATTTTTAGGATAAGTATCTTCCAGAACTGACTATATCAAGCATTTGGTATCCCAGCACTCAAAGAGTAAGTACCAATAATTTATAACTTCCTTTAGATTAGAAGGTGTCAAATTTTCAAGGAAATTATGGCTTGACAAGAGATCTCGAGGTTTGCTTTATATGCTTATACGTTAATGTTCTCATTTTTTATTTGTGTGCTTTTTATTATAAATTTTTAATATGTTTTGAAAAATTTTATTTATTATTCAAGTGAGAACTCATTAGAGTTCAGATTTATGAATGTCCTAATGGTTTCAATCTGTAACATCTAAATACTCTTTGAACATAGTTATTTGCTCGTAAAGAATATTTATTAGTAATTTAAAACTTAAAAACAGGTTATGCAGACTGACAGTTTTAAGGTTAAAACTTTAAAAATAGGGCACACCCTAGTAATTTATTTGAAAATAGGCAAAACATTGAAAATGATATTGGATTGCATTCCGAGAAAGATATTCATTTTGTTTCCTTCAAAGGGGACAATTTAAATATTTTTTTTCCACACCACAATACATAAAGACATTTTAAATTTTTTTGAAGTATTAGCAATAATTGAATGAAATATTAAAAAATCTTTTAATTAAAATCTCATTAAATATATTATTTGTTATTTTTATTTATTTGAAATTATATTTTATTATAATGTAAATTTGTACACATAATAATGCATTAGAATAAAATTTTATTATAATGTAAATTTGTACGCATGAATATAAAAAATTTGCCACTTTGGATTTCGCAAGGCATGCCATAAGATTGGCACATTGTTTCTCATACTATATGCCAATTTGAAAAGATAATATTTTTTCAGGCCCATGCTCCATTATTTTTTTCAAAACCATTATTATTTAAATCATAATAATTTAAATAATAATGCATTTAAAATCTAGCTTAAAATTGAAATTATAATGTTATAGGCCAAGTCAGCTCCCTTGTGAGTGAAAATTTTGTTTTGCATTTTGATTCAATTGGATTTCTAAAACTAGCTCGAAACCACTTGAAAAGTTCCTAGATTGATAGCACAAAGCATGAAATCGCAAAAATTCAATTTATGACCATTTTTCTACTGTGACCAAAACAAGCTAGAATCCTGTGGAACCACTTTAAAAACCAATCAAATGACAACATGGGAACCTCGAAACTAAGAGGCATGCAATTTCATATACTAGAAATCATGTTGCCAAATAGTTTTACTCTACACTTCTTGGAGCATGAGACTTTAACCCTCAAAGTTAGCTACTTAATAACTTTTGAAACTGAACATGCCTGAACACAACAAAACCTACTACATATGCATTCTAATAAAATAACAAATGACTCTCCAAGAAGCTACCACTGAGGGATTCCATTCATTTACATACCATGAACACATGGGCCAAAGCAGTTTTCATGACTTCATCCCAATTTTCATGACTTCATCCCTAGGGAAAGATATTAATGGTCAAATTTGACCATTTCAACACTACCTAGAACATACAAACACAAAATTGAATAAATTGCATTCAGCTCGGGATTATTAAAAATACCAAATACTGCTTTGAGCCCACAACTGAGTATTGGGTAATATTTTTTGGTAGCTAATACAAGGAATCAATTTACTTGTCGTAAAATTCATCTGGGTATGAAATCTAAACACTCAAAGTGAGCAATATGACAAACAACTGATTTTGCAAACTGCCAAACACTGTTAACAACAAATAATTTGGAGTCCATAAAAATATCAAACAAATTCTTGGAAGATTGAAACTTTTCAAATGAGCTTATTGCTATATTGGAAATGTGTACCAATTAATTATTCATTTCTCTATGTTTTTGGCTCTTATGCTTATGTACATATTCCTAAAGATAATAGAAATAAGCTAGACAAGAAGTCCAAAAAATGTATTTTTCATGACTATGTAGAAGGGACAAAGGGGTCCAGGTTGTGGGACACTATTGCTCACACTTGAATATAATTGTTATTACCTTCATGATGAGTATAATTTTTAGTAGGTGTGAGGTTGATCATTGTGCTTATTTTCAAAGGTATGATGATGACAATTTATCATTCTACTTTTGTATGTTTGTAGATGATATGTTAGTTAAAGGTCTCAGCATGCATAAAAGCATTCATTTGAAAACTCATCTTGCTAGTGAGTTTGACATGAAGGATTTAGGAAGTACAAATTATATTCTTGGAATGGGGATACATAGAGACAAAAATGTTAATATGGTTGTCATAGAAAACTTATGTGGAGAAGCTTTTACAGTGCTTCAATATGTAAAATGCACAACTGATTAGTACTTTGTCTCCCGCTCACACTAAATTGTCATTAGAGAAGTACCCTAGCGTAGAAATATGAAATTTGTAGATGTCTGATGCAGGAGCATTCTAGGTGTAAGAGAAATCTTGCATCACCCAATATATTTTCTGGTTTCTTTTCAATAAGGGTTATTTTGTGCAGAGCTGCTACTTCTGGAAAGTTACTATTTTTAGTAAGTTTTTTCGTGTGAGCTAAGAATGTTCTATTTTATTCCCCGGAGGTTCACCTTGATTGTATCAGTCTACCAGTAAAGTTTCATTGCCAGATCAAGTCTACTTTTATAGATATTGGATATTTTCGGTATTGGCAGCAGGGTACAGAAACTTTGAACTCAGTTTTGAAGGTTTTAGAGGCTCCGAATGGGGTCGAAATAGTAAAGTTTCATTGCCAGATCAAGTCTACTTTTGTAGAGTTTGGATATTTTTGGTATTGGAAGCAGGGTACATAAACCTTGAACTCAGTTTTGAAGCCTTTAGAGGCTCCGAATGGGGTTGAAACCTTGGCTGACTAGGCTTGCCCGAGTTAAGTGTTGTAGAGCGCTTCATGAAATTTTTGAAATGGGGTTACGACGGACCACCGGGTCAACAGTTGATGAGTTATGGTCTTCGGAAGTTACGCTACCTGAACTTGAAAATGTTAAAGTTTCTTCAAAATTTATTTTTGGGTTTTGAAGTTGTTTGGGACTACTCTAATGTAATTAAAAATTAATAATAATATCTTAGGGATGGTCGGCCTCAAACTTTGGGGTTTGATTTCTAGAATCAAATTCTCATGTGGCTTTGCATGTGGCTATGCATGTTACATTTCTGAAGGTGCATGTTATATTTTCTGAGTATTGTAATTTCATTTCATGGTGGATAATAGAAAGCCCATTTCTTTTCTTTGCAAATCTTGTTGTTCTCAATTTTGTTGCGTGTTTGTGTTAATAAGGGGAGCACCCTTCATCATTTCCTTTGGGATTCATGCCCTCAATTTATATGACAAGGGTTAATCTCCAAAGAATCTCTGAAATGAGGAATAATTTAAAGGACAAGGTGCCTCCTTAGGATATTCTTAATGTTTCTAAGGGTTCCTCCTCCTTATGGGCTACTGAGTCAGAATGGACTCTAGACAACACCCTCCAAAATCCTAAAATTCTAAACGCTAATGCATCTTCTCCTTCATCTACTTCCCCTCCCCATTCCTATGTTCATGCTCTAAAAGAGGTTGATTTATCTAATTATCTGGTGATTGTAGATAAATTCAATAGCCTTTGTGTACTTTATATAAGATAACTGAAATAATAAAATGGGTTTCAACCCAGATCATGCATTCGACAAAGAAGAAGATTAATAGGCTCAAGGCTCTAGTTGAAGCTAATGCTAGAGAAGTGACTAGTCAGAGGATATCCATGAATAGAGAATTTGGGAGGCAAGTGACAATCTCTCCATCAGGATTGATAATTGGGCTAGCATGATTTGGTGCCCTCTAAGGAAGAAAATAAAGATTTTTTTTTTCCATTGCCAATGTCAAAAAAAACCAAGATGACCTCAAGAGGAAGTTGAAAGGCATTGTGGATTTCAACAAGGACATGATGGCCAAGACTTTTGGCTCACTCTAGAATCTCCAGGAGGAACTTATAAACAAGCTTGTAAAAAGAAAGACTTGAAGGAGATGGAAACTAATTCAATATTTGAGGTCCTTGTTATGTTGGCCCCTACCTTGGGAAATAAAAAATAAAGACTCATTCTTGAAAGTTTTGAAGGAGCTCAACCAGGATTAAAAGGAGGTTGCTGCCCCTTCGCTTTAGTTAGTTTTGACGGTGTTCCACCTTGGTTCTCTATGTCTTTTCTTTTTGCTACTAGTTTTTTTTATGTTGGTTAGTCGTTGGGTCTTTTTGTTAGGTGGTCTCAGTGCTTGTGAGTCCCCATCTTTTCCATCATTTGGCTTGATGTAAGAGTTTATTAGAATGAATGATTTAACAATCAAATAAAACCTTTATTACATAATACATTGATTTGTTTACTAATTTTTAGAGATAACATGCTACTTATACACTAATAGTACATAAAACCAACCTGGTCAAAAAATTAAAAATGAGCAAAATACAATTATACTTTTTTTTATCATTATAATTATGAAAGAATCTTGCATAGAAACTAGTCCTCAAAATCATAATATGCAAATCAGTTTATTAAATAATTAAAGACTTTGTGTAAAAATTTAAAAACCTTAATTAATTTAATTTAATACTAGTTGAACTATGAAAACATATAAAATATAAGCTAATTCAACTTTGGTCCTTCTCTTTAAGAATCAGTGAAGTTCACAATAATCAACAGTCATTATGTGTTAATTGTGTATTTGGGTTTCTATGAAAATGTGACATTTATTAAAATTTCATATTATTTAGTATTTTGGATGTGTATTTTTCTATGAAGTGGGTTTGGAAGCCCCTCTTTTTCTTCTTTTGAAATCACCCTGCCAAACAAGACGCCAGATTCGAGGAATTTTATCTCCCTCTCTGGTAAATCTTACATTTCTGGAGGTGAGAAACAATGTTAAAAAAATAAACCACACAATAGGATTCATTAAAACTCAACTTAACTTATAGTAACCTCATTTAAATCAAGTAATCTATTCCTAAAAGATAACGAGGCTATGGAGCATCCAAATTCAAACAGAATTAGGCATTGACTTAATTATAGTTTAAGGCCACTTATACCCATTCAAGGAAAAAATGAAAAATGTGCACGCAGGAACATCTGAAAGAGGCACCAAACTCCCTATTTCCTTCACATCTACAAGCATACAAAATGTCAAGCAAGAGAATAATTTTATGAAAAAAAGGAATTAGACTTAAGGGAACCTGCACTGATTACTTAGAATCATAATTTTCAGATGCATTTTGATAATACAAATTTGGCTAGACCAAGACCAGATGACAGATGTCAAGTATTGAATAAAAAAAGCCCATAGAACCATCCCAATAAAGCGGGGAACCATGAAACGTTGGTCAACTAACAAATTCAATATGTGATTTCAACTGCTTCGTTTCTTTTTCATGTTAATGTATTTTGTTCATCAAGGCTATTCTACTTTTCTTTGTCTAACGGATCTGCTCAATCTTATAGAAAGGGTTGCTACGCATGTAATAGAAATGGCAAGCCTTTGGAATGTTATATTGCAGATAAAGTCTTCACCAGAAGTGAGTACAAAAAGTGTTCTGAGCACAAGACAAAATATGATAGAAATAAAATAATTCTGGTCACATATTGCAAGAACTTTCAGTCAAAAAGAGATTTTCAATAAAGTATTCTACCAAAACTAAATAATCACAACTCTCTCGAGAAGAGAAAGGAAAACAAAGAGAAAAAATCATGAAATTGTGTCCTAAATTAAATTAAATGGTAAATTTGCTGCACAATCAACTTTATTAGTAAATTCAATATGAAAGAAAGTATTTATTAATTTAGTATGAAAGAAGGTAGCTCACGCCAAGGAAAAGCTTACATATATATAAAAAACTATGATTTATAGTTTCCTACCAATAAAATGTGGCATTCATAAATGCACATGAACTCCTATATGTTCTCTGCCTCCACAATCTACAATCTGAATCTATTAACAAGTTCTGGTCCAAAGATATTGACATGAAATTTTATAAATCAAAATTAGATAGGCAGCAGCAACCTGGCTCAATAAAAACAATGTTGCCAAATGCTTTAGAGGTATGTAAAAAGAAAGGAAAGGTTCTTTTATAGTCCACTATACCAGCCATATGTTTTTGGGTCTAAATATGGTGACAGCAATATGAGACTACCTCGTACTCCTTGCTTCTTGTGGGAGACATCCATTATGCTACAAACGAGGCATA
The DNA here is from genome assembly GCA_018584345.1 of Thuja plicata. NCBI lineage: Eukaryota > Viridiplantae > Streptophyta > Pinopsida > Cupressales > Cupressaceae > Thuja > Thuja plicata. Next base: position 29,248 of record MU213383.1, read on the forward strand.
CATACCATACCCTTAACATGAACTTGTGTATCATTTGGAGGTTGCACAATCAACAAAAAAATATTGCCTTAGAGCTTGTATACACAATGTGTATACAGACATAAAATATACAAAAGATTTTTATTTTAAAGTAAACAACATTGATTCAAGGATGACTCTCTGTATTGAAGATTAAGAGTGAACTAGGCACACCGTCAAAGATCAGAAAAATCCAGGTGTACAAAAATATACAACTATCATAGTTGACACAGGTTTGAGTTATAGTCCGACTCCTGAAAATTGCTCTTTATTCCATGTAACTGTTAAAGTTTGATCAGATTATAGACTGTTAAAATCTCTTTATTATATGTATATATAAATTTCCAATCTATTATATATATGACTTCACAGTAATAATATAGTCAATTCTGGAAGATACTTATCCTGAAAATGATTTCAGAAATATGGGCTGACCCGTTTGATTCACCTGGAAGATGACTAAAAAGATGCATAAGGATTTTTAATTGTTTATTTTTTAATTTCTTTGAATATATATACACACATATATATACACGTGTGTATATTATATTTTTATATACATACACATGTGTGTATATTATATTACTATATACACACATGTGTGTATACACACACACGTGTATATACATACATGTACACATGTGTGTATATACATACATGTACACACATGTGTATATATACACACATATATACATGTGTATATATATACACGTGTGTAATATACACATATGTGTATATACACACACATATATACAAGTGTGTATATATACACACATGCACACACGTGTGTATATACACATGTATGTGTATATACATACATATATACACACACATACACATATATATGCACATACACACACATGTATGTATATAGTAATATAATACACCAATGTGTTTCGGAATGAAGGTTTGGAGAAGAGATATTAAATTTGGTTTTATAAAAATTGGAATTGGAATTCCAATTCCACCTATTTGGGTGGAAGATGCATATGCCTATTTTGGGACAAAATTGGAATTTCGAAATTTCAATTCCAAATTTTTTAGATGGACACAAACACAGAAGAAAGCATATTCCAGCTTAAAATCCATGTTAGAAAATTTATTTGCTTTGCTTATGTTTAAAATAAAATAAAATTCATATTGGAAATTAATATACTTAAAAACAATAACAGCTATAATGAAATTTATGTGATGTGTATAAATGTGATTACAATAAAACACTTCTTCAGATTTGGCTGTATGCTCAAAACTGATACACAATAAAATTCATATTGAAAAAATTATAGGTTTGAATATAATTACAAGAAAACAAATGTTGAAGTTTTACTGTACGCTTAGAAATAATTACAGCAGTGAAACCCTTGAGAAATTTATATGTTTTATTGGAATTTAAGAAATTTAGAACAACAAATCTAATATTAATACTTATGAAAGATGGAAAGAAGAAAGAAAATAAAAACAAATGAAATCAGAATACACAATCTGAAGACAACACAGAATTTATGGTGGTTCA
>MU213385.1:12821-50542 GCA_018584345.1 Thuja plicata
TATATATATATATATATATATGCTGCTATATATATACATAATAATATATTGAAAAACAACATCTCCATCCTCTACATCATATATAAATGCTATTATTAACATTCACATTCTACAGGCTGAATTTTTAGAGTATGAAGGTCAAATTTCTATTCTGTTCAAAATATATAAAATGAAATTTAATCAAATCTATTTCTATAAATTTATGTGATATGCATCTCTATAGCAGTATTAAATATGGATACATAAAGAGTAAACAAAATTTCTTTTATAAAAAATGATGAAATGATATTTTTAATAATAGGTAGAAAACATAAAACAATTGTGTAAGCATTAATTAAACATAATAGCATGTATTTGAAAGAAACATAATACATGCAATGTAAGCATATGTAAAATTTAAAATTTCATAAATAAGGAACAACTTAAATGAGGATATTATCATCTTGAAATCTGTGAAAATCTATGAACAGAGGCATTCTCTCTCTCTTTTTTTAATAAATCAAATAAACAGAATATGACTCTACTTAGATAAAACATATTTTATTCATTCTTAAATGCAGATTTAAACTTAGAGTTTACATAAAGAGAAATATTTCCTTTCTCAAATAAATATTATAATTAGGTACATAATAAAATAGAGATGTTTCTTTATGTATTTCTTTAAAATAGAATAACTCTACTTGTATAAAAAAACCAATACATTTCTTCTCTTTCAAACAAAATCCAACAAAAATATTACAAAATCCTACAAAATATTTAAGTACAGTTTCAGAAGTTCAATTATACAAGACTCAATCCTATGGCTTGAGGTAAATCTTAAATTCACAAAATACAATTGTAATTAACTGAATTCCTCCTTTCCCAGCTTTGAACATTGCTCCTCCCAAGTAAAGGGACAACTACAAATCTGCCAAAAAAGTTTTGGAAACAAATCATGGGAGCTCACCTCCCATCCTAGGCCTCTATGAGACCACCCCTGAACTAGGGGAAACAAGAAGAGGCTGGGTGAAATACAAAAAATAACCACACAAATAACAATATCAAAACAACACATAGATCCCTCCCAACCGTATGCACAATTGGGTCATAATGGACTCAAATAGGGGTGAAGGTGGAACAACCATGTAGGAGAAAGCCAAAACTAGAACACTTCAAATATGCACAAAATTCACATGCCTTACAAAGGCTATTACTACAACCAAAGAGATACATAAACACATCCATAAACCCTTATCACCCCCATAAGAAATCACAATAAAATTTGGCACATGAAGCTCATAACATCCATGAAACATCCCTCTTCTTCCCAAGAAGAAACTCTACACTACCATGGTGTCCCAACTAAGCCCTTCACCCATAATGACTCTCTTCCCTCCCAAGGGTGATATATGTCATTCACTCCCATGAACAACACAAACATAAATAGAAAAATAGAAGAACAAATGTAATTATTTTCACTAACATTCTATCACAAGAACAACATTACACAACATAAAATTTGTAATAACTAAATTCAACAAGATTTTGAAAGAAGAAATACAAAGAATACCACACATGAAATTTAGGAGTACCAACCTTACTCCTAGAAAATGGTTTGAAGTTGAGATAAGTCCTTCCTTTCCTAGTTTTCCTTCCCTTAGCTTTCCAACTAGCAAAAATCCTCTAAGAAAAAATATAAGTCTTAAAAAATGGAGAGTAGGAAATGAACCCCAAATATCCTCTCCATCCTCCCTAAAAGGCTCCCTCCCCAACTCTTACCTCTTCCACAACAAGATGAGAGGTGACATGAGTCCTCTTCCCTAACACTTGTCCATTTCATGCATGAAAGAGACTCCACTATCTTGAAGAAGGAGATAGTCTTCCCTCTTACCAATTTTCGCCACTAACCAAGAATGGTACTTTTGAAGGGCCATAAATGAGATTACAACATTAAAAACATTAAAAATTAATCTATAACTCAAATTATAACTAAAGGACTACATATTTTTAACCTTAACTACCATTTTGGGCTCATTCTAACCCTTCAAAAACTCACTTAGAGTTTACCTACGAATTTCTAAGATATAATTCATGATTTAGGTTTCCAAGATAAGTAACCTCCACATGGGAACACTACAAGACAACCTAGGATGAAACTTAACCTCACAATTCCACATGGGCATGCCAACTCACAATACATGTGCCATTTGGCACTACAAATGCACATCACATTTACACATTGGCATGCCTAGAAAGGAAATAATAAAATAGAAAAAATTAAATTTACAAACATGCATAATTATATTCACACACATATATTATATTATAATTAGGTTATTTCCCCTTTTGGGGTTAACCTTGGCATCACAAGGGTATTCACATTAACTCAATCTTGTTTCCACAATTCTAAAACCATGGTTTATTCACTTGCACACTTGATCAAAGTATGAGTAGTCCAAGGAAGAAATCACATATTCTTGATATTATACATTATAATATATTCATCTAACCATAAATTATACTTCACTTCTGAGAACTAGGTCATCCATATGCATAAAATTGATAACTCACAATTTTTTTGGAAAAAACTTATCTAACATAATAAATTAATCGATATGGATCATTTGTAGAATTCAAACCTGAAATTTACATTTACATGACAAAATCAAATTGCATATTCAGAAACATAAAATGAAAACTGTTCAAACATGTCATCAAGATCTGAGAATCATATGTATAAAATAATACATCTAAACATCATCAAAATAGAGACGTCATAAGATATATATGCTATGATTAGTCCAATATGTCAATGTATAAAAAACAATCTATCATCTAGATAAACATAATATAAAAGTATCAGATCTGAAAGGATGATCAGGGTAGAACCTCATAGAGGAAGTCTAATAGCTTGAGGAAGATCCTGATGGCAGATTCAACAGTTTCTAGCTGTGTTCAAAGAAAACTGTTGGTGGCCCTGGAAGATCTTGACAAATAAAATTCTCATAACCTAGAATTGGAAAGAGACCCAAAGATGTTGAAAACTTCAATGAGAACTTGATGGAACAATTCAACAAATCTAGGAACAAAAGGAAAGATCTTGTTGAATAGTTGAAGAAGAAAGGAAATGTTGATGATTCACAAGCCTTGGAGGAAAAATTGGATGAATGTGAACAACTTGAGAAATATGGATACAATCTAAAGCATGAAATGGAAGCCATGGTAATGAAGATGATCGAGGAGGTTGAAGCAAGGGAAAAGAATGGATAACATCTTGAGAAATCTTTGAAGAGAAAAATAGATGAATGTCATAAACCAAATTGTGAGGTTAGACAATTGCAGATGATCTTGAGTAATCCAGACATAATGAATAAGAGGTTGAAACTGTGAATGAAGATATTAGGAGTGAGCATGGTGTAGCTAATAAATTCAAAGAAAAATTAAAATCTTGTTCAACGAAGCTTGATGAACAAATTGAGAGACTAGGGCTTAAAGTAGATACATAAGGACTTGGATTTGAGAAGGGAGAAAGCTCTGGATCTAGTAAGAACAACACCTTATCAGTAAAAAAAAATGGAGGAACCTATAAGGACACATATGAGGCAACCTAATGGAAAAATATTCAATGGGAGATGCTTTTCATGCAACAAATTTGGTCATAGGGTGAGTCAATGTAGGAGAATACCTAATCCCACATCATTTTCTGGCTATTGTTTTACTTTCTACAATTATGGACACAAATCAAATGAATGTTGTGCAAAGGTGAATAATTATGTGAACCAAGGGAATACAACCTATAACAAATGAAACAACTTTGGACACATGATGAAGTAGTGTAGATTGATGAAAAATCTAATGAACACAAGGTATGGAAATGTGATATGCTTTATTTGCAACAATTCAGGTCACGTTTCAAGGAATTGTAGATACAACAATATGAAAGCTTTGATAGAAAGAAACAATGTGCAAAATGATAAAGGGAAGAAAATAGTTGATGTGGAAGAGGTTAAGAAAGAAATGAGTAAGACAAGGGTTAGAAAAGAACATATTGATGCTACTGGAAAGATCACACCATATAATAGTGTGAAAATATCATCAACAAATTTATTAGGTCATAGACTTAAGGGGAAGTTTTCATGAAAAATCTTTACCTTACCCCTAAATCAAAAGGATCGGTAGAAGTGATCAATATAGTTAGATTCTCAATTAAATCTAGATATCAGTGGAATAATTCTTGATGGATTATGATCAGTTTTGGAGGATCATGAACAGATTTTTGAGTCGTAGTCGATATGAATTTTTTTGAGATAGATTACATGCACATTAATTGTGGTTAGATTTTTGGGCATGCAAAAGATTGAAAAGGCATTTTGAGACTTCATTTGACACCTTGCTATCTAGAGAATGAGCTTGTAGAGAGATTTAAAGTGATTTGAAGAGAGATTGAAAGTTTTTTCATAGATCAAACTTGCAAACCCTTGTCGTTGACGTAAAAAGATATTTCTTACTCTGCGAGTTGGTAATTTGATTTAGAATTCATGAGTACACCTCAGATAGTTGATGTCAAGGATAGGCCTCGACCCAAATTCAATAAAAATTCCTAAAAAACAATGGAAGATGACCCTAAGGGTGCATTTCCTATGCTACCTTATGGATTTTTACATGTAGATGATATTAGGGCATACCCACTGTAATATTGAGGAATTGGGGCAAGATTTGATACATCAGATGTATGAATCCTTGTGTGTAGATAAAAACTAAAAGATGTGTTTAAAATATTGCAAACTATGAAATTAGCTCTTGTTATGGAACTTCACACATGTGAGGAGCCTTAATGGATAAATTTTTTTCTCAATAGGGTACATGATTAGTTCATATTTCTAGAAAGACCCGCACAAGATCACTAAGGAAGTGTTAGAAGCTGTAACCGGTTTTAATGCAAATGGAGAAGTTCCTTCCCTAAGGAATATCAAGAAGAATATTTTAGCTAAATTGATAGAATCATAGTAAGATAAGAGAGCCATGATAGTGAACAAGATAAAACAACTTGATGTCATGTTTACATCAATGATTTTGGGATACAAAGTGTATGATTCAAGCAGGGAAAACTCTATTTCTAGCACTATAATTCATATTTCTTATCAAAAGGTTAAGGAGAATGATCTTGTATGATATTTTTGAAGCTCTAAGAATGAAACTCATAGATAATTTAGAAAAGATTAAGAAGGAAAAGAAACAAATTTTCAAGTATGGATCATTGATTATCTATATATTTTTTTTATTTCATGAACTACTTTCCTAGATTTGTTAACATCACTTGGAGGAAGGACATTCTTGTTGCAAAATAGATCAATAATTACCATCTGATTCTTGAAAGATCATCTAGGAGAAGCACAGTCTAGGGGTAGTTCAAAATTTTCAAGAAGAGATGCAAAATAGGCACATAATTCCTAGGGAACTAGTTGAAAAATATGAAGACACATTTTCCTTTATGGTTTAAATTGATGAATGTTTGATGGAGGCAGTTGATCCAAGGACATATTGGATCATTCCTATGGGATATAAAGTAGATCCCATTCAATTTGAAGCTCACGTGAAATTTTTTTGGACAAACTGATTGACCCAAATGAGGAGAGGTTCGTTACTTATCAAGAAAAGAGCCTAAAAGTTCATTTTGAAGTTAACATACCTACAAGAGAATGGAGAGTGAGAAAAGAAGTAGAAATAATGGTATTTACCAAAGAGAAAATGGAAAAATCAAGGAGGAAAAATGAAGAGGAAGAAAGGAATAATTTTGAAGAAGAAAACCTTATAGATATTAATGATGATGCACTGCCATCTTACATACTTATTTCATCATCATCTAGAAGTAGACATACAAGAAGTTCAGTGAAAACATCAGCTAGTCCATCAGAAAAGAAGTCAATAATTTAAAAGGAATTAGAGATTCCTAAGTCACCTAAATTGAAGGAAACTAAGCCTAAATCTATGAAACTGAAGGTTGTTCTATAATCTAAAAGAAAAAAGGTTAAGTCTTGTTAAGTTTTAGGATAGCTGCAAATGTAATAGCACTCTATGTTGTATAATTTTTTTTCCAAATGCAATAATCTCTCTATCATTTATATTGGGAATGTGGATAGGAGAGACATGTCCCTTCATGGGACATGTCTATTCATTATTATTTATAAGAAAGGACATGCCTCTTCCCATTAGTTATAATTTAATCAATCTTATAATGTTTCATCAATTAATTATTAATTAAGAATAATAATTTAATAATTTAATATTAAATATTAAATTTCATATGATTAATAATAATATAACATATATATTATATTATTATTAATCAAGATATATTATATGTATTCTAATGATCATACGACTGAAGCTACAAACATTAACACTCCCTCTTAGCTAGGGAGGATGATAAAAAAAAAAGTGTAGTGGTCTCCCATTTCAACACTTATGACCCTTACCATAGCTACACAAAACATCAACACTCCCTCTTAGTTAGGGAAGATAAAATTCATCAAAATATAATTCACAAAAGATCCATTACTTTAAAGAGAGAAGATATCACCTCTATTGGAAAGATTGCTACAATATAGACAATTGTTATTTTGTCATTGATGTCAAACATTAATTGGTCAGGCTATTGCTATATGTTTGAGTACCATATCTATTGATTGATGAAGATTTGAAGAATAGGATAACAAGAAGACCAAGGAAAAGGTTGAGTTATGAGTATACACTAGGGTACTTCATCATTTGACACATTGGCAAAGTGATATGTTGTTTATCTTTCACTGACAATTCACTAGAAAGTTGATGTTGAGCAAAGAAAATTCGATGCCAAGAAAAGAAAAAGGTGATGCTGAGAAAAGAAAAGATGATGCCGAGCCCTAGTGAAATGCTAAGGGAGATAGAGAAAGCTGAGCAATAGTATTTTAGTAATTGATGAGATTGGAGATCTCTGGCCGACATAGTTGATTTTATTGGGATATGTATTGTTAATTAAGATTGGTCCACACTCATTTAATGCATAGGAAACTATTATTAGTGCATGGATTCAATGTTTAATTAATGATTGTATTGGAGAAGTAAATAAAATTTAATGATGGAAAGATCCATTGGATCTGACCTAACCTAAGATCTACGATCTTGATTAAGCAGAAAAATATCTATTTGACCTAGATGAAGAGGTATAATATAACCTACAGAGGTTATTGTCATTATATCCAAGTGTAAGGAGAAGTTGTATGCAAGAGTATTGCTTGGTTAATTGACTGATTGGAAAGACCTAGCAAAGAAGGCTGAGCAGAGAAGTAGAGAGAGATTTCTTGATGGATTTGTAAGCATATCTGAAGTTTGAGATGAAAATGGATGCCACTCAGTGAATTAGCATTAGAGCTGAAATTGGATCTAGATTTTCAAAGTAAGCTGTATGTATCAGATCACACCTATTGATTACTTTCTAACCATTGTATCAGTTCAAATAATTTAACTAGGTTGACCTAACAGTCAGTGTATAAATCCTTTGAACAAGGTGACATTCAGATTGGAATGTTCTAAGTCCTCTAACAAGGCCACTCCTGATAGGGTGATTAAATCCTTTAACCAGGTCACATTTGATAGTGTGTTTTGTAACCTTTAACATGGCTGGCTCCTAACAGAGCTCACTTCAGAAGAGTGAAATTTTGGTAGCATGTCACTGGTGGTTTTTCCCATATTGAGTTTTCACATTAAATCATGGTGTCAAAATGTGTGAATGTTTATGTTGTGTTTTAATGTCAAGTTTATGTAAGCTTATTTCATTAGTACAGTAAACTACACACTTTTGTTGTTGATTGCTGCCGAGTAGATCTGAGTTGTTGAAGTGGTTCAAATTTTTAATTGTTATATCTAGACCTGAGGATAAATGATTCACCCCCCCCTTTCAATTATTTTGAATTCATTCTAACAATTGGTATCAGAGCTTTGTTCTCTTTAAATTGTTTGAAGGTACTTGGAGATAAAGATCAAGATGTATAAAAGGGACGGACCAAAGATTAATTTGGATAACTTTCCTACATGACAAAGTTTGATGAAACTTCACTTGGCTGGTGTTGGTGATTCTGCTAAATGACATGTTGAACAAGAATATGTAGCCCCTATTGGAGTTCTGAATGCTGCACAATTAAGAGAAAAGCATGATCATCATCCCTAAACTATCATGAATTTGAGGACATCAAGGACTGTACAAGCACAAAGAAGATGTGGGATGCCCTTCAAACCATCTATAGAGGTGATATAAATGTACTAAGAGCCAAATCTGAAAGCTTTAGAGGTAAGTTTGATGATTTAAAAATGCAAGAAGGAGAAAATATAGTGAAATATTTTGATAGGATAAAGGAAGTTGTAAATGATATTAGAGGGGATAAGGGAACCATTGATGATGACACTATCATGAGAAAGGTACTATGAACACCTCTTCCTATTTATTCTATTAGAGTATCTGCAATTCAAGAATTGAGATGTACTCCTAACAATAATTTGACTCTGGAAAGTTTGGCAGGCAACCTTACTACATTTGAGATGTCAAATTTTGATAACTCTAGTCCACAAGCTGTTGAATCTGCATTCAAGTCACATATGGTCATCAACAAATCAAGGAAAGAAAAGAAATGTGTGAGTGACAGTGACAGTTCGGATGGTGATCTAGAAGATCTTGAGGCACTTATGGCAAGGAGACTAGCTAGAGGAAAAGGAAAATTTAGAGGTAAACTTCCTATTATTTGTTTTTTTTGTAACAAAGTTGGTCATATTGCTGCTAGATGTCCTAATAAGAATGAGAAAGATGAAAGAAGAAACAACAAGTACAAAGATAGAAAGGATGACCGAGACTACAGATAGTACAAGGATTACAAAGACAAAGGTAAGAAATCTTTCTATATAGCTGAAGAAGCCTCTGACTGTGAATTTGATAAATCTGATGAAAATGATATAGAAGTTGTGTATGTTGCAATGAAAGATGATTCTGATGATGATGAGAAAACTACACTAATTTCTTATATGAGTAAAGGTGATCATTGGATTATTGATAGTGGTTGTTCACATCACGACTAGTGATAAGGACAAATTTGAAACCTTAGATCAATGTAAAGGTGGATATGTTAAGTTTGGTAATGATACACCTTGTAGAGTTAAAGGGAAAGGATCAATTCAATTGACTGACAAGATTAGATGGATGATGTGTATTGGGTTGATGATATTAAGTATAACTTGTTGAGTGTTGCATAGCTGAACACTTCTGGTTATAGAATTGAATTCCATCATAGAAAAGCAAAGATCTATGATGCCAATGGAGAATTAGTTGGAAGTGGTGAGAAGACTAAAGGTAACTTATTTTATCTAGACTTAGCTGAAGAAATATGCTTTTTTGCACAATATAATGATGTTTGGTTATGGCATAAGAGGCTATGTCATGTTAACTTTGATAACTTGGTAAGCATAAGTAAATTGAAAAAGGTTAGAGGGCTGACTAAATTAAAGAAACCTGAGAATGCAATGTGTAAGCAATGTCAATTGGGAAAAATGGCTAAATCTATCTTTAAGAGAAAAACTCATACTTCTGAGAATATTTTGGAATTGGTTCATACTGACCTTTATGGACCTATTGGTGAGAAAAGTTAATGTGGACACAAATATCTTATTCTATTTGTAGATGACTACTCTAGGATGATGAGTGTTATATTTCTTAAAGAGAAATCTAATGCATTTCAGTTATTTAAGTGGTACTTGGAAAAATTTGAAAAGGAAACAGGTAAGAGTCTAAAATGTTTGAGATCTGACAGAGGAGGCGAGTTTATTTCTAATGAGTTTAACAGGTTCTGCAATGACCGAGGGATAAAAACACAGATGTCTGCACCTAGGAAACCACCACAAAATGGTATAGTTGAAATAATAAATTGATCTATCATGGATTGTGCCAGAACATTAATGATGGAGAAAAATGTTGCATAGAAATATTGGAGAGAAGATTTAAGTACAAAAATTTATACCTTGAACAGAGTACAAATAAAGAAAGGTACAAATGCTATACCTTATGAACTATGGTATGGGTATGCACCTATTGTAAGCTATTTTAAAGTCTTTGGGAGTAGATTTTTTATACTGAAGGATACTCAAAATGGTAAAATTGGTGCTAAAGGAGAAGAAGGCATATTTCTTGGATATTCTACTAAGAGTAAAGCATACAAGTGTTTGAATTCTAACACTAACAAAATTGTGGAAAGTGAAAATGTTAGAATTGATGAATATGCATAGAGAAATGAAGCTGAAAGCATGATTAAGCCTAAAATTTATAGATCATTCACTTATCCTGAAGAGGAGGATTCTAAAAAAACTAAAAATTAAGTTATCGAGCAATAGTCTGCACCTGCCGAGACACAGAACAAAATTGTCAGGCAAGAGGAGGTGTCTGCTGAGCTATTTGATGGAGATTTTGAGTCACAGTTTCAACCTGAACTGAACATGAATGATCAAATTGAAGCTGAGAAAGAGCCTACTTTGGTAAAATATGTGTGAAGGCACTATAAACTTGATCAAATCATAGGAGCAAAGGATTCTGCAGTTATGACAAAAAGAAAATTAAGAGAAGACACATGTTTGTTATGTGATTTTGAGCCTAAGATAGTAAAAGATGCTTTAGACAATGAAGACTGGACTCAAGTCATGAATGAAGAGATAGACTAGATAGAAAAGAACAAGACATGGACACTAGTACCTAGGCCTAACAACAAAAATGTAATTAGTACTAAGTGGGTATTCAGAAACAAGCTGAATGTACATGGAGAGGTAACAAGGAATAAAGCAAGACTAGTATGTAAAGGTTATGCACAAGAGGAAGGAATTGACTATAGAGAGACATTCATCCTAGTTGCAATAGTGGAAGGTGTAAGAACTCTACTTGCATATGTAGCCTACAAAGGATTTAAATTTTATCAAATGGATGTGAAGTCAACATTTCTAAATGGAATATTAGAAGACGAAGTATATATTGAACAAGCTGATGGATTTGTTGACCCAAGCAAGAGGAACATGGTTTGCAGAATGCACAAGGTATTATATGGACTGAAACAAGCACCCAAAGCATGGTATGCAAGATTGCACAATTATCTGATAAAGATTGGATTTGCAAGAACAAATGACAACACCAATTTGTATTTGAAGATAGAGAAAGGTAAAGGAATTTTATTGGCTGAAGTTTTTGTTGATGACATCATATTCAGTGGACAAGATATGATATGCAAAGTATTTGTAAAAGAGATGCAAACTAAATTTGAAATGTCCATGTTTGGTGAGATAAAATTATTTTTTGGTTTACAAATATATCAAATGAAGAATGGTATCTATATTACTCAATCAAAATATGTCAAGGAGATACTGAAATTTTTTTGTATGGAAGATTCAAAACCAGTGAGTACACCCATGGCTATTGGATAGAAGTTGACAAAGAATGATGATACAAAAGAGGTAAATCAAACACTGTATAGATCAATGATTGGTAAGATGCAATATGTTGTACACAGTAGACCTGATATTGCATTAGCAGTTGGAATTGTTACTAGATTTTTTGCTAATACAAAAGAGACACATATAATGGTAGTGAAAATAATTTTGAGATATTTGAAAGGTACAAAAGATTATGTCCTATATTACAAAAGGAATGACAAGTTTGAATTCAGAGTCTATACTTATTCTGACTGGACTGGTAATGTGGATGATAGAAAAATAACCAAAGGAGGAGCATTTCTTTTGGGGAAAAGATTAGTTGCCTGGACAAGAAAGAAACAAAATTGCACCTCACAATCTATAGATGAAGCTGAGTATGTGGCAGCAGCAGTTAATTGTTCAAACATTGTGTTGTTGAAGATACTACTGAAAGGTATGAAGGAGGAGATCACAAAATCAGTTGTCATATATTGTGATAACATGAGTGCCATTAATATTTCTAAAAATCCTATAATGCACTCTAAGACAAAGAATATAGCTATCAAGTATCATTACTTGAGGGAGCTAGTTCAAGACAAGGAAGTGAGACTGGAATATGTACATACTAAGGAACAGTTGGCAGACATATTTACAAAAGCATTACCCAAGGATGCTCATAAGTATCTAAGAGGTAAATTGGGTGTGACTCCCCTAGAAGAGTCTAACTAGTTCTGAATGGTACTGTTGCATCAAATGTTTTAATCAGAACACTTGACACATTGACACATAGTGAGTCACATTTTTAGGATGCTACCTAAAAACTGTGAAGTGGAAGACAAGAATAGAAAAGAAGATCAGTCATAAACAAAGATGACAGGAACAACATGATACAAAGATTAGAGAAATATGAATCTGCATAATAAAGATGTCAACATCTTTGGCATTGTTGTCAAAGAGGGAGATTATTGCTAAAACAAATTATTGATAAAAACAATAGATACGAGGGAGATATTACTGAAAGAGGGAGCTAAACAAGAAATAGAAAACATTTCAGTGTGATTATAGACATAGAGGGATTTAGAATGAAGCTAAAGACATGAATGAATATTTTCTCATATCAATGAACACACACACTTTTTGGATTATTTGGTAACTTTGGTTGGAAATTATTGTTTTACAGTTTTGTGTTGCCATCAATGCCAAAGAGGGAGATTGTTGGAAAGATTGCTACAATGTAGACAATTGTTATTTTGTCATTGATGTCAAGCCTTAACTGGTGAGACTATTGCTATATGTTTGAGTACCATATCTATTGATTGATGAAGATTTGAAGAATATGATAACAAGAAGACCAAGGAAAAGGTTGAGTTATGAGTATACACCAGGGTACTTGATCATTTGGCACTTTGGCAAAGTGATATGTTGTTTATCTTTCACTGACAGTTCACTAGAAAGTTGATGCCGTGAAAAGAGAATTTGATGCTGAGAAAAGTGAAAGGTAATGCCAAGAAAAGAAAAGATGATTCCGAGTGCCAGTGAAATGTTGAGGGAGACAGAGAAAGCCGAGTAGCACTATTTTAGTAATTGATAAGATTTGAGATCTCTAGCTGACATAGTTGATTTTATTGGGATATGTATTAATAATTAAGATTGGTCCACACTCATTTAATGCATGGGAAACCATTATTAGCACATGGATTCAATGTTTAATTAATGATTATATTGGAGAAGTAAATAAAATGTAATGATGGAAAGATCTGTTGGATCTGACCTAACCTAAGATCTATGATCTTGATTAAGTGGCAAAAGACCTATCTGAACTACATGAAGAGGTATAATATAACCTAAAGAGGTTATTTTCATTGTATCCAAGTGTAAGGAGAAGTTGTATGCAAGATTAATGCATGGTTAATTGACTAATTGGAAAGACCTAGAAAAGAAGGCTGAGTAGAGAAGAAGAGAGAGATTGCTTGACAGATTTCCAAGCAGATCTGAATTTTGAGATGAAAATGGAGGCCACTCAGTGAATTAGCATTAGAGCTGAAATTGGATCTAGATTTTCAAAGTAAGTTGTAGGTATCAGATCTTACCTGCTGATTACTTTCTAACCATTGTATCAATTCAAATCCTTTAACTAGGTTGACCTAATAGTCAGTGTATAAATCCTCTAAACAAGGTGACATTCAGATTGGAATGTTCTAAGTCCTCTAACAAGGCCACTCCTGATAGGGTGATTAAATCCTTTAACCAGGTCACATTTGATAGTGTTTTTTTTAACCTTTAACAGGGTTGGCTCCTAACAGAGCTCACTTTAGAAGAGTGAAATTTTGGTAGCATTTTACTGGTGGTTTTTCCCATATTGGGTTTCCACATTAAATCATGGTGTCAAAATGTGTGAATGTTTATGTTGTGTTTTACTGTTAAGTTTCTGTAAGCTTATTTCATTAGTACAATAAACTGCACACTTTTGTTGTTGATTGCTACCGAGCAGATCTGATTTGTTGAAGTGGTTCAAAGTTTTAATTGTTACATCTAGACCTAAGGATAACTGATTCACCCCCCTCTCAGTTATTCTAAATTCATTCAAATAGCCTCATTGTGATATCAAAAGATATGGTTTGACCAAGAATATCAAGTCTCATGATATTCACCATAACTCAAAAAATATTTTGGATATCACCTCACTATGATATCAGAGATATGATCTGAACAAGAATATCAAGTCTCATGATATTCACCATAACTCAAAAGTATTTATAAATATCATCTCTTGATATTGTGAGTATTTGTCATAGAATATCAAGTCACATGATATTATCCAAATACTCAGAGTAATGGCCTACCAACATCAAGTCACATAATGTCCACCAAGTACTCAAAAGTTTACAAAGATATCATCTCGTGATATCAAGAGCATTGGCCTACATAATATCAATTCGCATGATATTCACCAAGTGCTTAGAGTAAAGGCCTACCAACATCAAGTCACATGATGTCCACCAAGTACTCAAAATATGTCCATGGGTAATGTACACTTAGCATAGGAACATTTATATCATCTATCATGATCTTTTTCAGCCATAATACGATGTCTATCATGATAGAAGATCAAGTTATTGTAAGATCGTCACCTTTCAATAAATTTAACAAATACAAGTGATAATCATTTGGAAGTTGTCACTTCCTCATTATTTACAAAGGGGGCAGGCCCATTAAAACATATGGAGTCACACACATGAAATTCATCATGCATCAGCACAGAGGGTGAAAACAAGGGATTTTACCTAAAAATTCTCTCATAGAGAAGAACTCATTGAGCAGATATCAAACTGTTGATCATCCAAGATTGCTTAAGATGAATTTTCAGACTCCCTCAATGTCTGATATCAATCTTTTAGCTCCTCGTCCAAAGTTACCTCTAAAGATTCAGACTCCCTTTGAATCTAATATTCTTTTTTCTTGCAATATAATCTCCAGAAAAGATCAAGACAAATAGCTCTTATAGTACATATAGAAATATAGATGAGAGAAAGAGAGAGAGAGAGAGAGAGAGAGAGAGAGAGAGAGAGACTATAATGAGTAGATAAATGTTATATTCAAAGATAATAAATACTTATCTGTACATCAACATCCTTGATACAAGTTGATTCAATGAAGGTCGATATAAATCAAATCATAAAACAACTGATCATATTATTTGAGAGACATATCCCCTTTGAATTATCTCCCCACACTAAGCATGGAAATGTAACATTGGTTATCATTCTCCCCCCACAATGTACAATTCCCACTCTTATATCTTTGAACAATTCTCATGTCTTCTTATTAAATGACATGATTTATCCAAGAGAGGTGACACTATATAATTGATTATTTCTTTATAGAAATAGAAACCCTTCCTTGAATGCATGCTTCCTTTTTATTTCTTGACCACGATCATAAAAAATTAATATATCTCTTTAATGAAAGTTGCTTTCAAGAATTTCACATAGAATCGTACATATTCCATCATAACTTTTGACTACAAGACTTTCTCCCTAATCACTTCAGTGAGATTCTCTTAAATTAAGTTTTAACCAATATATCCAAAATTTGATGGTGGATTAGTGAGATATGGTCCTTTTAGAAAGACAGTATTTTTTGAGAGAGTCACACATTCACCATCAACAAACTACTCTCTTACATTTGCAGTCTGGCTCTGATACCATGTTAAGTTTTAGGATAGCTGGAAATGTAATAGTCCTCTATATTGAATATTTTTTTTCCAAATGCAACAATCTCTATTTCATTTATATTGGGAATGAGGATAGGAGAGACATGTCCCTTCATGGGACATGTCTATTCATTATTATTTATAAGAAATGACATGCCTCTTCCTATTAATTATAATTTCATCAATCTTATAATGTTTCATCAATCAATTATTAATTAAGAATAATAATATAAAAATTTAATATTAACTATTAAATTTCATATGATTAATATTAATATAACACATATATTATATTATTATTAATCAAAATATATTATATGTATTCTAATGATCATACGAATGAAACTACAAACATTAAGAAGTCCAAAAGAAAAAGAGAATACAAAGGAGCCATGGAAAATGACAAAGATGAAGCTACTGATTTAGATGATGCAGTGAAGAAGTTGAGGAAAAAAGGAGAAAAGGTAGCTAGAGTAGTAAGTGGTCCAACACTTGAAGATGATCATGCAAATAAAAATCCTAAAGTTAATATAGGTAAGCCACATTTCACAAAAAAGATGTATTAAAGAACATGACAGTTTATGACATACGAGTTCAATTAAAGAAATATTACAGTAGGTATGATGAATGAGAAAATAGATTATTAGAGGATGGATTCATCAGCTATCTAAACAAGTATAATAGGGCTTTATTTGAGATCAAAGGGGACATCCTTGATGATCTATTTGACTTTCTTGAAGCAATAAGGTTGATAGCACAAGATGAGGACAAGAGGATTCAAGAGTTGACATTGGTCAATCTCTATCCTATTATTGCTAAGGAAGAAATAGACAATATTCTTGAAGAAGAAAAGAAAGAGTTGAATTGGAAATCAAGGATAAAAAAATATTATGATCAGAAAATTAGATGAAGTCCATAAGGAAACTGAGAAAGTAATGACAAAGTTCTTGATGAATGATCGATATGAGGTAACATAAAAGGATGAAAGGAAAGAGAAACATGTTGATGACAAAGAGCCACTTGATACTATGGACACCTCATTTCAGATGATTGATGAAGAACTTGATGTCTTTATCTCTGCTGTACTGATTACACTTTTAGTTATGAATGATGGTGAGGAAGAGATAACAGGAGTTCCAAACATCAAAATGACTATGATAGAAGAATATTATGTTCTTGATGAGAAGGAGAAAGAAGAGGTAGAAAAATACAATACAGATGATCAGACAAATGACAGTTCAAAGGCAACAGATGTAGATGAAGACAAAGGTAAAGATGAGACAGAGAGGATAGTAGATGAGGAAGCTGAGAAGAAAGGTCTTGAGGAGAAAATAGAGATTAAAGTGGAGGCAAGAGACACTATGAAGGAAGTGGTTGAATTATTTTAAGGGTTTATTAGTGAGTTGGAGGAAATATAGATCACACAAGGTCCAATTCAGTTGGACACTCTCAATCTAGTATAGTTGATGAGACTTGCTTCAGTATCCCATGCCAAAGGAAGAAAGCAGATTCTAAGAACACATAAGAAAGACAATGAATTTCCTGCACTTGGATCTGAATTCTTGAGAAAGATCATAAAAACCCACATAACATATTAGAATGAGTCTACATCAAGTTATCTTGAAGGATTTTTGAATGCAACAAAACTCATTTTGAACCTTTGGAGAAATCTGCATTGGTAAAGTTTAGAGTGAATACAATGCTATGAGATTCAATCAATTGAACATATGAATTTTCAAAAATAGAATTTGATTAGGCCTGGAAATTCAAAGGGTGAAATATTCTTTAATCGAAGGCAACAAAATTTATAGAGATTACATTGATTATCCTAAGTGTGTTTCTAATGTTGATAAGATCATAAATGATAGTGAAGCAAAGCTAACTGAAATATCAAAGACATTTGATCCTTTGAAGGGATTAGATTCAGACCATGCAATTCAAGTGAATTTATTGAATGAAAAGATCAGAACACATGTAACTAAGAGAGATAGAGTAAAGGGAAGGATCGCTGAGTTAATGAACTTGATTGTTCATAAACTTGATATTTTGATAAATGCGTTGAAGGAAGAAGAATAAACTTACACTTCACCAAATGAATTAGATCTACTTAAAGAAGAGAAGGCAGCTAATGTTATTTATGGGAAGATTGAAATAATGGAGAGCATGAAGAAGAGTTGGGATACTGATTTTGATGCTCTAAGAAATAATTTCTCAAATGTATTTAAAATTTTGTAAGTATTATTGCATATCTATATAAAGAGACGATACATAGGATTTTGGTAGACGAAGTTTTTTTTTCCATAATTTTCCATTGATGTCAAAGGGGGAGTGATAGGGATTAAAAAATGATATATTCATCTCAGGGGGCATACAATTTTGGTTAGGGAGAGATCTTTTAGGAGTTTGGATTTTTTTTTGGACACTTAATCATTTTTCAATAAGTATTTCCATCAATGCCAAAGGGGGAGATTGTTGGAAAGGGACACTACTATGGATGGTTTGTATGTTGTCATTGATGGAAAATATACATGATTCTCATGGTCACTTGACATATTTTGTGATTAGTGAAGGTTAGATTATAAATTTGGCTAGGTATGACAGATAGGGACAGTGTACATGCTTCAGTAAATAGATCGGTATAGACTAGTATGGAGAAATTATAAGTTGTGAAGCTACCATAAGATTCTATAGTGTATATTGCACCTTTGACTATGATCGCACATGTTTATGTTATCATTTGTTTGAGTTATGTATTTTTGAGTATCAGGTATACAATGAATTGTGAAGAACAATGACAATCAATTGTTGGATCGATCAATGATCCTAACATATCAATGATCTGATCGGTTTGAGAGTTATAATTGACAGATCTGAAATGATTGATAAATTCTATGTATTTTTTCAAGGTTATCATGAGGATTTAATTATTGATTTGGTTGATGTTCTACATGTTACACTTTATGTTTTTGAGGCTAAAAAGTTGATTATATATTATTTTTGCAATTGAGTATATAAGATAGAGTTTTTGTGATGAATTTTAAGAGTGATGGTTCGATAAGCTAAGGATATATTGTGTATGTGCGAAGGATTAGTAATCATAGGTTCAATTGGTTGTTGAGCATAATTTTCTCTTGTGCTTACATGGAATTGTACATGCATAGTTGATGTTATTTCTTAGTTCACTTTATTGGATTGTAGTCTGATCATTTTGTATGTCAGTGAGCCTTTATATGTTGTATATGAGCAGTGAGCTCTAGGTTGTAAGGCTAAATGCATGTGCATTCCACTTATGTACTCAAACCTTTAACATTGTTATTATTTTTGCAAAAGTAATTAATTGTGGCTTCCATCCCCACCGCAATTTTTACCTTATCTGGGTTTCCATGCAAAAATCATGGTTTCATAATTTTGTTGATGTTTTTTCTATGCTTCTTTTGTTTACTTTCAGTTATATTTGGCTTTTGTTTTCTTTAGTGAGGTCTCTTCAACTAGTTGACTTGGAATCTTAGTAATATTTAGGCTTTTGTTGATATTTTATGTTCCCTTGCATATGAATGTACAAGTTAAGATCCTTGGTTGGGGGCTTGTGTCCTTAAGCTTAGCGATATCTGATCTCCTTGCAGTTTTCCCATGATCTACATCTTTCTCTCTCTTTGCTACTTTACCATGAGCATGAGGTGGATTCATACTCCCGTTAAAGTGGGGTCTAAATGTACCATCCTAAAAAATAAGCACCCTTAATTAGGTTCTCATTTTAGCCCCATTTTAGCATGTATGGGTTCCTGCATTGATTTCATACTCTCCTAATGCTCATTGGACCTTCAAATTAACATTGTAAGTCCTATATTGACTCAATTTGTTCAAAACTCAAGGTTAGCCCTTATTTCTAAGACTGTACCTCTATTTATCCTCCAATAAAAAAATTCATTTAATCTCATTGGACCTTTTATTGATTTAAATTAATTTATGTTAAAGCACTAATGTGGGTTGGACCTTTATTAATTTAAATTAATATTTAAACTAATATTATGGGTCCTCCTTTATTAATTTAAATTAATATTATGGTTCATCTCCTAATTTATTCTTATAGAAATCTTTTTGTCGCCATTTATTATAAGTGTGCCCTTTAAATTATTTTATTTCCCTACTTTAAGTTGGTTCTCACCTCATTTTAAAGTTCGAGGCATATTTTCCACATCTATCAAGTCAACTAGATGTGTTTTCACTTTGAGATCTCTATATAAAGGCCTCCCTTCTCATTCATTTGATATACAATTGTGATAACTAATCTTCACAAAAGGAGATCATATCAATTCAAGTATCCAAGTCTTCATTCCTCCCAAGAATTCTTCTTCTTCAAGTATTGTTGGAAAACTACAAAAATCATCATCCAAGGCTTATATTTCATGATTTCCAATTGGTTTTTTTTGGAGTTCAATCTATTGCGTCAACATTGGTGGTCACATCTAAATAAGCATTGTGTCATCAAGGTTTAAGGTGATTTATGTTTCAAATCTAGGTTCTATTTCATCTTCCCTTTTGAAATTTCAATTTAATTTCAAGGTTGATTCCTAAATAGGGGTTTGACCAAGGAAATCCCCCTTTCCCAACCTTTATTCCCATTTTTGTATGTGTAGTAACATGCTATAGAGCTACTATTTTAGATCTAGGTAGTACAAGAATAGTTGCAAATTCTGTGAAAATTTTGCCCAAAAGTGTCAGGAACAAATTGAGTTTTAGGTATAGATCAAGTTTCTGGGATAGGTTAACTATTCTAGGACATGTCAAATTTCTAGGGACATGTCAAATTTTAGGGTACAGACTGAGTTTCACCTTGTCCTTTCCATTTTTAGTTTAAATTTAGCATGGAGTTAATTCACAACCTCCATGTCTCATATCTGCAATTACAACTCATTCTGAAACTCTAACAAACATAAATTTGGATCTGAAAGTTCACTTTTTCTATTCTATTTTTAAGTGCATTCAAATCCTTCTTCCTTCCCCTTTTTATAATTTTTTGAAATTAGATTAGATCATATCTATACTTATTTAATTTCTTATATCAATCTCTTTCCTCTCTTTCTCAAATTGTAAGAAATAAAAGGAATCAAAACCCTTCAAGAATAGATATTGCATTGGCATCTGTCAAGTGGTGTTGATCATACTTGTCTTGAGTGTTAGGATTAGGTAATACTAAGAGGGGGGTGAATCAATATTACAACACTTTTGTTAGAATAACTAAGAAGGGGGGTGAATTATTTAGAATCGGTCTCCTTCAAATTATCCTACAGTCCCGAATTTCTCTAGATGTATACCAAAACAAATTCAAACATATAATCTAACTCGGTGAAAATGTATTCTGTAATCTCAAACTTTCATCAATAGTATTTATCGAATGTTGGTAAGTTAACACTATGATTACCAATATAGGTCAATAATTTAAAGTGTAAATTAAAATAACAATCCACAACATTCATGCACATTGACACAGATTTTTAAAGTGGAAACCCTACTAAGGGAAAAACCACCTGGGACTAGTAACCCAAAATATTTTCACTCTTCTGAAGTGAGCTAGGTGAAGAGCCAACCCTATTAAATGTTATAATGCACACTATTAAATGTGACCTTTTTAGAGGATTTAAAGCTAACAGTTCTCTCTTGACCATGCATTCACTATGGGGTCAACAAGAAAACACTCAACATTCTCTGAATGTTATAATAAATACTTCACTATCCTACTCAGTTCAGATATTTATCTGTAACAATGGTTAAATTGATATAATAGTGATTTGATTCAAATACAACTCTATTTTGCAAATATTTAGATCTAGGATAAGTACATAATACCTCTAATCAATTTTTACTTCTTCAGTTCATCTCATACTTCATACTTGTTCTGCTCGGTAATCCTCTTTCCTCTGTCGCTCGGTTATGTCTGCAGAAAAAATTTCTCGGTTCTGTCTTTAACCAGTTTGATCAGTCATTCATAAAATTGTATGTATGCGCATCAAATATCTTTTCAAAATGAATCTCTTGTCTCTTATATAGACATCATAGCTCATTTAATTTTCATCCTTTAGATTTTTCCACTTAATTTCCATCGTTCATTTTCCCGCTTGATCCTTCCTCAACAATTATGTTAAAAAATGTTTCAATCTTTGTCGTCCAATCTTCCTTGAATTTTCATAACCATTTGATCAAATAATTTTTTTTATCTTTTACCTTGAAATCATTAATTTCCAGCTCAACATCATATTCAGACTCAATTTGAATTAATTGCTCGGTCTTAGTATTAACCGTGTTGTGTTGGTGATCCCTAGCTCAGTTATCACTGTGCTTGGTATACATTGTGTTTTACTCGATTATTATTGACTCTCGATGTACACATAACTTTTCATTTACCAACCACGTAAACATTGTTTGTTCCAGATCTACAAATCATAACAAATGTTTTCTGCCATAATAATACTCAAATAAGTTAACATCAATGACAATACGTTAACAGATAATGTTTATCATCACTTCCGCAAATCGGTTGAATATCAACAAATGACTTCAAACATATAATCAGTTGTAGTTCATCAAATTTAAATTCAAACTTAATAACTTCCAACTTAGCCATAAAATAACTGAAATGAAAAGAACAAACACATAAATAAGATAACTCATAACACCATTATTTTGTTCACAAGGAAACCCTGGCCAAGGGAAAACCCCGGTGGGGATGATACCCACAAATTATGCACTAAGAGTATAGTGTCCCTTTTAGGAGGCCTATCCCTATTAGGAGATGAATATTACATTAGTGCATTTCCCTATTAAAGGAATAGGAAACTTTGTTAGGGGTATACAATGAGCTCACAACTCTTACAATCAGAAAAAATCTTCTATTAAAATGATGTACCAAAAGTGAACTATACAAGAATTTGTTATGCTCAAGTAGTCCAAATTATAGCTCACATAAAATTATGTCCGATTCTGACATTACAATGCATCTACGCATTCCATTCCTTTTCATTCCTATCTTCACATCTCAAAACATCTTCATATATACCCCATCTCATAACCAGTCGGCTCACAAGAACATTATCAAACGTGTCCAACACCTATCCAATTATCAAATCATTAGTTGGTGATCATACTATAACAAAAGTGGGGTAGGACCCAATCCAAATCTAATTTATCACCTCTATATTCCATGTTATACTTCCTTAATCATCATGACCATTCAACTATTTTGTTTCACTGTTATATTATCTTCACATGAATCTAACAGGTTGCAAATCTCTGAGATGTACTCCAAAACACAAGAGACCTTATATGAAGGTCTACCATATCCAAAAATACCTTCCTCTCATCTCACATGACTTAGTTCACAATATACAGTGCTAGCTGATCAAAATTTTACTACTATACCCAATAAACTACTTAATCGACTTGGTCATTTCACAAGTCTGAATATCAAAACTAAGTTTCACTTCAAGTGACCATACACATGAGTAGTGTTTCCATAAATTAAAACCTCTATGCAATCCTAAATGGGCCACTTTCCAACATTGAGGTAGTTTTGCATTCCAATGTCAAGTGGGGAAATTAGCCTTTTTACATGATCTCCATTTCTTATTATATAATAGCAAGAGCATCCTTCAAATTATTAGAGTGTCACCCTTTATATCTAGAGAAAAGTTAAATAACATCCCTATCAATACCTCTAAAAAACCACCAACTCCACCATGCCCAGGATTCTCCTGAGAAGGCCCATCTATGTTAATTTTTAATACACCTAAATGAGGATGTATCCACTTCCCTTCTCTTTGAATCCTCTATTTTGATTTTTGTGATCTTTTTCTAGTAAAAAAACCAAAACTATTATCCCCCAACGTCAAATTCTTTACCACAACATGATCACAAGGATCTACTTTCTCAGATATGTAAAATTTGCAGAGATAGTCTCCTGAAGCTTGTTGATTACCTTCTTCCATGTAGCCAAGAACTCCCAAATTTAGAGTCCTAGAAGATCCTTTAGTTTCTTTCCAACTAGAGACTTCTGATGAAGAGAGCAGGGCCAATAGCCCAAGCCACCTAAAGCAAAGATGTATTTTTATGAGATCTAACCATGTTCTCTCAAAGTTTTACCAGGGAAGTTGCATGGGTACAAGAATGCTACCAAGCCTCCCACCATCTATACCAGACCTCTCTTGAGTACAAACATTGTAAAAACAAATGCAAACTACATTATTCATTGCTCCAACATAAAAGATATATAAATCATCCCCGAAAGCCTCTCTTATGAAGATTTTACCATGTGAGGCATTTCCTTTGAGAAACCAACCATAATAATAAAAAATATTTAGGCCAAGAGAAGCTATTTCATACCTTCTTCTACTAAGGCACACCCACCTGATCATATAATTGACATTCTAA
Source organism: Thuja plicata (assembly GCA_018584345.1). Taxonomy (NCBI): domain Eukaryota; kingdom Viridiplantae; phylum Streptophyta; class Pinopsida; order Cupressales; family Cupressaceae; genus Thuja; species Thuja plicata. The sequence goes on from MU213385.1 coordinate 36,910, forward strand.
CTCAGCATAACATAAATTTTCCTTTTATATTAGGACCCCATACAAGAATGCCACTCCCTTTAATGAAACTACATAAAATTCCCTCAAAGATCTTTTCCAAATCAAGAAATTCTTGAACTGAACCTCCCAAGGGCCACTCCTATGGATCCTTCTAATAGGTCACCTAAACTTGACCTCTACACTTGAGTGTTTTAAAGTTCTCAACCTTCTTCCACCCAACTTCAATTAAAATGGTTCAAAGAGATTGAAGGTGAGGGAAGATAGAAATAATAGGGTGGTGACCGCCCCAAGAGACTTTCTAGAAAAGAGCTTTAGAGCCCTTATTACAAATCAAGAATTGTCCCTCCTTGATAATTTGTGCTCCTTTTCTAAGTGTGTCCCAAATTATAGATCCCTATCTAGTTAGATTTAGTCTAGGAACATCATGAATATTGATAACTAGAAGGTACTTATGGGTCAAAATCCTAGCCCAATCCTGATCCTAAGAAGTGCACCACCACTAATACAACTTGGTTGCCAAAGCTTTACCAACTATACTAGTAGGCTGAAGATTGAGGCCCCTTTCATGCTTTGGCCTACATACTGATTCTTAGTTGACTAAGCTCCACTTTGAAGAAATAAGATTACTAGACCATATAAATTGGTGATAAAGGGCATCAAATTTCCTCACAGAGATGGAAGGAGGAACCTATAGAAAATATCTATAGATAGGGAGAGAATGCACCAAAGACTTCAAGAAAGTCACCCTCCCAGTAGAAGAGATCCATCTAGTAGCCCAATGACCAACCTTACTCCAAAACATGTCCATAATCTCTTTCCAAAAATCTTTGTGTTGAGATCCCACATCCAGAGGAATCTCAAGGTGCACCAAAGGGAGAGAGCCAATATGAAATTTGAGGATCCGAGAAATTAAACTCATAATAAGTTGAGGAGTATTATAAAAATAAATAGAAGATTTATCTTCATTTATCTTTTGACCTAAAGAAGTCAAGTAAATTTCCAAGGCTCTCCCCAAATTCACCATCTCATTAATGTTAGAGTAATAAGTTAGTTCACTTAATAATTAAATCATCTTGATTGAATTATTAAGTCACTTATTATCTCTAGTTTACTTAAGCTAAACTTTAGGAATGTAATAATTAAATCTTTTATTAATTATTATCATGTAACTTAGGTTTCTCCCTTTTAGGGTTTTGATCACCTTTATAAGGTTTGATCTCTTTGTAATTATTGAAACTTAGTGAATTATTTGAGGATGCTATTGTGTTGATGGTTTTATCTCCATTGTTTGCACAATATATTTACTCTTTCATCAATCTGTTATTTCTGGCCTCCATAGCTTTTGCTTCTCTTTCTGTGACAGGTTTGCATGCAGGTGATTCTTGGGAGTTGAAGGGTTGAGTTTTCATCAACTCCAATATGGTATCAGAGCTCCAGATCTTCATGCCCATGTTCTCTTCATGAGAGATTTGGCCTTTTTCTTCAGATCTGTGTATTCAAGAGGTTTTTTATTTTAGATTTTTTTGGATCTCAGGGGGAGTTTTTTTTTGAGCACTTTGGGGACACTGTTTCATTATGAGGAAATTTGTTTTGCATGTATGACTCTTTTATGAGCATGATTTTCAAGGCAACAAACAAGAAAAAAGAATTCAAATTTTTTTTCCTTGGTACCTCTGCCAATTTTGGCCAAAATCTTGGCAGTCCCACCATATTTAGCAACATAACCAGATTTAGTGGAGCTCCGCCAGATTTAACCAAGATTACTTGGGGTTCTTCATGTATTGGAGCCTTCTTTGGTTTTTTTCTCGTATCTTGAGAAAACAGAGGCATTTTTGGCCAAATGAGATATCGTCAGAAAGCTTGTTTCGAGCCCAATTTGATTTTGCAAGTTTGGTTTTATGATTTTTCCGTCTTGCAGAGATTTTTTCTATTCAAAGTTAAGGTTCCTTTTTGCACTCCAGGAGCCATATCTTGCTCATTTGGGCTCCATTTTCTGACTTACACACATTTTTGGAAAGTTGGTTCTATGCTCTTTCTTTTGGTATGGGTCTCATTTATAGAATATTCTCCAGGTATATTTTATTCAATTATTTGTGTTTTTGCAATCTAATGGATATCTTGGATGTTTCAGGTCCTAGGATCATTTTCCTTCCACGGGATGACTCCTTTTTATCTATTACTTATGTTCTTATAGATTTTTCTCATTCTTGAGCATTGTAGACATCTATTTCTGTAGCATTTCTTTTTTGTACAAATACACTTAGATAAAGTGTCATTTGTTGCATACTTGGGAACTTGCACATTTGTGTCTATTTATATTTGCACTCCATTATAAAGTTCCATAAGGGGGTTTGATGTTTTATTTATTTTCCATCTACCTTTGTTAAGTGAGTGTTCCTTCCACAATATTAGTCTCATGACGTGTGTCAAGAGAGTGATTATCCTCAACACCATCCTTTATATGTGTTTGTACTTTCTTCTACACATTATATGTTCCTAGTTATTCATCATATAGTTGTTCTTGATAGTCTGGTTTAGTGTACCTGGTTTAGTGTACTTATGATGCCTCTCCTTTCTCAACATTATGAGGGGGGTATCTCCTATCGGTTCTATTGCTTCCTTGGTTCATTGGAGTGAGCTATATATTCAGTTTTTGTTCCTATGTACTAGGTGGATGCAGTGGTAGGGTACCTATGAATTTTGGTGAGATGGATCATTTACCATATAGACACTCTTTCATTCCTATTTTTGAGGCATCCTTCCATCTTTTGATCAGCTCTTTAGGCTTTGGTGTTTTTTTCCATATGTATCTTTGAGTTCAGATGTTTTCCTTTATTTTCCATCTTGATTCAAGTAATGTCATTTGAGGGCACTCATGCATATTATAGTCTTCTCTACTTGATCATGTTCTTTTAAAATGGAGGTTCCAACAATTATTCTTCAACAATGTTTGTAGCTTCATGCTTTAGTGGTGTTCTTCATGTTCATCCTGTGTTCCTCTTTTCTGGGATATTCTCTAGTTTGGAGGCTTCTTCAATCCTTCCCTAGGCTTCATCTCTTTTTAGAGAGGGGTTTTTCCTACTAGGTTTTCTCATTTTCTCCTCTTTACAAAGATTTCTTATACTTGGGTACCTGATCAGGCCATGTTTTCGGGACCCATTTCCTGCTTTCAGTAGCTTTTTCTAGGTTTTTAGCTTCCCCCTAAGTTTATCTTTAGGGGGTGTTAGATAAATAAGTTAATTCACTTATTAATTAAATTATTAAGTCACTTATTATCTCTACTTTACTTAAGCTAAACTTTAGGCATGTAATAATTAATTCTTTTATCAATTATTATCATGCAATCTAGGTTTCTCCCTTTTAGGATTTTGATCACCTTTATAAGGTTTGATCTCTTTGTAATTATTGCAACTCAGTGAAGTATCTAAGGATGCTATTGTATTATGGATTTTCTCTCCATTGTTTGCACAATATATTTCCTCTTTCATCAATCTATTATTTCTTGCCTCTGTGGCTTTTTTTTTTTTCTCTCTTTCTGTGATAGGTTTTGTATGCAGGTGATTCTTGGGAGTTGTAGGGTTGAGTTTTTATCAACTCCAATAATTAATTCTATCCATACCCATCAAATAAGTATCATCCAAAAAATAAATATAATCTTTTAAGGAGACAAAGACATTCCCGAGTTCCAATTTTGAATATGACCTTTCCTCGCATGAGATTTAATAAATATACCAAGTCATTCAACCATGATAACAAATAAATAGGGAGACAAAGGATTTCCTTGTTGAAGGTACTGAGAAGCACTAAACAACTCCAATGATTCCTCATTGATAAGAACTAAAAAAGGAGGTAGTGGTAACACAACTAAGGACCTAGTCAATCCACTCAACTCAAAAACTAAAGGCCAAACAATTTTATGTAAGAATTCCCAATTCACCCTATCATAAGACTTAGCCATGTCATGTTTAATGAACATATCCTTCTCATTAGAGGCATCCTTGTGTGACTATAATAAATCAACCAATGACTATTGTTGATCCGCAATGAGACCATTATTAATATCCAAATACATTCTTGATGATATCTCTATTTTCTTGGTAATATCAACCATAAATATTTCATTAATACTTGGCATTTTGATTTCAAGAGGCATTAATGTGTGCAAAAATTGGGAAGTTTTAGGGAAAGTTGATAGAGTAGACCTTGGCAATAATATTTTCATTAAACATGATAAATAGGAGAAAGAAGTATTTGTTGCTTCTTCAACTTTATAATCACTCTCCATTATATGAGACGAAACTTGGTCATCCCCTTGGATCTTCATGAAAGTAATTCTATCTATCACCATTAAATTTTCCAAAGAATTAACCTTGTCTTCTTGTTCTCCTAAATCAAACCAAATAGGTTGATCAAGTTCACCATGTGGTTCAGCTGGGGGGTATAATACTAACTTCTTAGTACCATCTCCATGGGAGATGGTCATATCTCTTTATCTACACCCTATGTAGGCATTTACAGTTGTTAGCTATGGTCTGCCTAGGATGATAGGATATCCTCCTAGGGTATCCTTAAGAGATAAAATAATGAAATTAGTAAGGTATTCCCATTAGTCTAAAGTGACAACAAGATCTTAAATAATTCCATCTAGTTTCACAATAGAACTGTCAGCTAACTATAGGATAGTAGGAGTTGGTCTCAAATTGGGAAGGTTAAATCGTTGCATTATATCCTTTGTCATTACATTGATGACAAATCCCAATTAAATCAGGGTATTCTTGACTAAGGTGTCATTAATAGTTACTCCCACAACCAGACTACCAAGTTTGGAATATTTAGGTATAACTAATTTCTCTAGCATTATATTTGCTAGTTTATTCATTACATGGACTGTTTGTGTGTCCTTTTTCTTCCTCCCTATCTTTTTTAAACAAGAAGTCCTAATTTCCTTATTGTAAATAGGTACATCTTTAATTGCTTGGAATAAGGGTATTTTAACAAACATTCTTAAGTTGATCGATAAAATAAAAAGCATACTCTAGTTTGGATGTTGTAACTTTCAACCTTTGAGGAAATGGTGACACTGGACCAGTACTTAAAATTGGTTCAAGTTGCTTGGACTAAGTAGGTTACACATGGGGGTCATTAATTGGTATTTTATCTCCTTCTTCTAGAGAAACTTCAGTGTTAAAAATAGAGGTAGGTGCAAGAAGGATTGTTCCTAAACATAAGTGTATGCTACTTATGACCACAATATATGCAGGGCATTAAGTAGGATCTATTGAATAGACTGGATATTGTTGTGGTTTATTATTTGGATTGAGTACAGGTTGAATTGGAAATTGAGTAGGCATTGGCGCATTAGTATTTGGATTTGTAGGAGGAATAATAGCTAGTTGAGTAGGTTGATTTGGAGGCTATAAGTAGCTAGTTGACTAATTTGGCCACTATTGATTGCCTTTTCATTTGGTAGTTTATTGCCAATATCCTTGAGGTGGCTTCTGATTCCCTTGAGGTGGTTACAATCATTTTTATTGCAGTTTAATGCACAATCATTTAAATATTTTAAATATTCATTGTACTCACCACAAAGTAATAAAGAATTAATTAAACACCCATAAAATATCATCCACAATGAATAATACTCATATGTCAAATCAGTCTAAACATCAGTCAAATTTAAATAAGTCTGGAACACTGTCAACAAAGTCTACATGTCACTTAAAAACTAGGACATACTAGGTCGAGAAGTGACAACTATAGGCTCAAAAGTAGTCAGCACCTGACTAGGTCCTAGAGCTGATGTTTGAGGAAATTGAATAGCCTCATTATCATATTAGCCATAAGTGAACCATCCTCCACTACTAAAACCATGGTCGACATAAGGTGCACTAAACTGAAAAAATCTGTATGTACTAGAGATTTTTTTACCACTCTGTTGTGCACTCCTAGCTTCTTGCATGTACCTCTCATCCCTAGAATTCTATCCAGTCTGATGTCCTAAGTGGAGACTTCTTGAAATTTCTTTGTGAGAAGTGCACTAATAAGTCCTCCAACTCTATTGTTTCTAACCTAACAAGTTAGAAGGTGTGGAATATGCCCCAGAAGGTCCAAAGAGTTGTGACTAAGTAACTTGAGCACACAATCCTGAGGGAAGTGTATGCTATCCTGTACTCCTGTCTAACCTCCAAGGCCCTTGATTATGTTCCCCTCAACCAATCTTTCCTTCTCCATGTTGATCTCTAGAGTATTGGGCTGACAAACTCAAACCTAACCACTAATACAAGCATTAAGGCCCCAAACAAAAAGTTTCACTAATATAGGATCTTCATTTGATATACTAGCATACTCTTTCAACTCAAATAACCTATGATCATAGTGATCCACTATCATGGATATCTAATGCAACTTTGAAACTCACAGGGGGATATAGATAGAGTGTTATGGAGGAAGAGATAGTGGGAGTGTGAGAGATAGGGAGATATAGATATGAGATATAATGATAGAGAGATAGAGATATAAGGATATATAGAGAGACAAGGAGAGCGAGTGAGAGACAAAAACACAAAAAAATAAAGAGAAGTTGATATATATAATTCTAGAGAGAGAGAGAGAGAGAGATCTTGGATGTATATGAGTGTATCCACATGAATATCTGTTGATTAATTTGCAATACATTAATAAATATGTTGACATAGGTTGGCACTTAATAGGGTGGCTATACTTTTGATAAATCTTTGGCCAATAGTAATAGTTTTAATAGAATATTGAATGATTTGTAACATATATAAACTCTTGGCCAATAGTAAGCCCACTTGAGCTGGAGAAGTACTGGGATGGGTGACCTCCGGGGAAGTCCTGATGCTTCACCTCTATGAGCATCACCTATATGCAATGAGTGCTAAGTGTTCCATTCATTCTTATGAGAGATGGGTTCTTGTGAACCACTACTCATAAAACATGAATCAATGAGTTTGACTCAAAAAACTACAGAGTTGAATACTGATAGTAAAATTTTACCTATTCTAGAAAATATCTCCTACTTATTTATATATAACCTCTTTTTTTTGTCATGTATGCACTATTATTTAGTGCTTTTATCCCCTTATCAAAACAGAAAACATCCAAGGGATCAAAACATAAATATTTACAACTAAAATATTTGGCATGTCATTTATAATTGTATTATAAAGATAGTATTTTTATTATATATTTTTTGATATTGATGCACGGGGTCAACTCCTCCTAAGAACCATACACCCTTCTAATGACTTTTGTGTGTTGAAAATCATATTCTAGAATGAATTAATATTGAATTTAATTTTTTTTTATCCAACAAGCATATTACATTTAATATAATCTAAGCTAGAGTAATGAACAAATATGATATCTTTGGTATACTTTATCTATATTCTTCTAAAGATAGATACACTTATTTAGTAATATTAATAAATAAAATCTAGAATGTATGGTTCAAAATTAAGGATTCCTTGAGGATGTGAAAAAATTCTATCATTTTAAACATACACAAAAATCATTATATTTTATTAAGAAAATAACACATATCTATAATTATTCGTCAATATCTTAACGATATAGGAGTATTTAAATTAGGTTTCTTTTGGATTCACATGATTCTATAAAATAAGTGTATATTAAATATCGAGAGAGATTTAAATCAAGCATTTAGAGTTTTATGTAAGGCTTTATGGAGATTTACAAAAGGAGAAATATGTATTTCACATTTTTAAGTTTGTATATACAAACTTGATTTGGTACATTTAATTAAGAAGAAAAAAATTCTTATAGACCAACTACACCTAAACCTTGCATAAATATGGTAAAAATTTTTAATGAATAAATATTTTTCAAGGGGATTCCCAATTAGTTGTAGCCTTAGATTTCTATGGTTTTCACAAATATTAAATGTCTACGCCCACCATGCTCTTAGATGGTAGAGCCCACCACCCTCGTACAATATTTTAGAAAAATATTCAATAATGTCATTAGCTTTTTGATTTGATGTGATATTGTATATTAAATGATGTACCACTTTATGCATAATAATATAGATTTTTTTTTGGAAAATTGAATTTTATATTTACACAAATCAATAAGAATTAAGATAATAATATTTGTATACTTATTTAAAATAAAAATTAAATTAAGACTATAAAGTTTTGGTTGAAATTTTTTTAATTCTATGCATTCATTAGTTGAACTAATTAAAATATAGAATTCAATGAATTCGTTGGACAAAAACTTATAATCTATGCTAGAATGCAATATTTAGTTTAAAACTATATATGTTTTATTTAATAATCACATCAAATTTACTCCAAAAAATAGCATTTTAATATGCTTTCTTAATTAATTTCATATATATGTATTTGAAACCCAAAAAATAAAGAAAAATAAAGAAAAATAAAGAAAAATAAAGAAAAAGAAAAGAAAAAGAAAAAAGAAAAAGAAAAGAAAGAAAAGAAAGGGGGAAAAAATGACTACCGTTATCTCTCTCCCATAAACAAAGTGTCATCGTTACTCAAAAACACACAAATTTGAATTCTCATTCAACTATATTATGCATTTTTCTCCTTGAACGACAATTTCAACAATTTTATCCTTGAAAAGTTGTCTGATATTCTTTTGTTATTTCAGCAATTTTGTTCCATTTCACTATTCATTAAGATTATTAAGGATAAAGAGGAATCTCTTGAACAAGAGCTGACAGAGAAGCTGAAGAACATATTAACCAAGCCTGGATCTCTACAGACCTATCACTCAAAGGTCAAACAGTTAATGGAAAGGCGACAAGAGCTAAGAAATGAAAAATATACACTAAGGATGGAATTCCTTAAGATGCAAGCAACTCTTATTCCCCACTTGGAGTCAATATATAATCATTTGAAGAAAGCCAAAGATTTAGTTGCTTCTCCTTATTGTAGTTCATTGGATACTATTACTGGTATGGCAACTGATATTGCTACACAGATTTTTGTTATGCAAACACTGAAGGATACATGGGAGGAAACCCTAGCTGGTGCAAAGACTGAGTTTAAACACCTTTTTGATCAAATATCTCCAGAAGAAAAGAATAAGTAAGTATTGTTTTGGTATGTTTGTCAAAAAGGGGTATATATAAGAATAGTTATGTAAAGAGGGATATATAGGGATATAGATGTGTATGTTTACATAAGGGAGATATAAGTAGTAACATTTTGAGGAGAGTTATCAAAGGGGGATTCATAAGTTTTTTTTGAAGTTTTGAAAATTTTGATGACTTTGAAGTTTTTCACAAAATGCAAAACTAATGTCAAAGGGGGAGATTGTTACTCCTAAAGAGATTTTGTTGTCATTATTTTTCTATAAAGTAATATATCGGTGAATGTAACCAAAGTAAGGAAGTCATATAATGAAGGAGACAAAGTCGGTAAAGGAAACCACAATAGCCACCAAGAACTGAGAAGTTATCAACCATTGAGCAAGATACATATACCGAGTCATGCAAACATAGTTACCGAGCACCCATAAAAACCAAAAAGAGAACATAGAGTTATCGAGTAATCAAAAGCATGTTATCGAGTATTCCAGAGCCAACATTTCATTTGAAATTAGATGCATTGAATTTGGACACCGAGCAAGATGCATGGCATAAAATTCAAAGAAAGTGTTAGTTGAGTCATTGGGACTCCAAACACATGATTGGAAATGATCACAAAGAAGATCCACCAATGAGGTTTTAGGATGCATATGACATTGGAGATTTAACCTAAGTTTAACCACTTAATCTCCACTGTTGATTCATGTTGCCCTAGATCTGGTTAACCACCTAAGTCACAATTAACTGCCTAAGTCATAGTTAACTGCCTAGAAATTTTATAAGAGACTAGTTTGAAGATTGAGCATGTTGTTTGTGTTGTTGATATCAATGATGATGTTGTTGTTACTGAAGTTGAAGAGTTGATAAAGTTATTTCAAAGAGAAGAAAAGGAGAAGTATGTAGAATGAAGTAGAGCTTATGATACTAAGCTACCGAGTGTAGAACAAGATAACAAAGTTATTGAGTATAATGAGTCTAGACACATTTGAATGATGCATTCTTATCAAAGAGTTTTTTTCTAATATTTTTTTTATTCAAAGTTGTACAAATCACGATTGTGGATAGGCCCTAATAGGTCTTTATATTTTGTAAATCCTTTAACGAGGTACATGTCTTTGAATAGAGATTTTTAAATCCATTAACAAGGTAGACTAAATAAGTCTTTTGTACTCTTAACCAAGTATAATACTCCTAATAGGATAAGCTACCAAAAGTAGCTAACATTGTAGCTCTAACCGAGCAACCTTTATACTGCAGTAGTGAAGGATTGCAGGTGTCATCCCCACCACATTTTTTCCTCTAACAAAGGATTTTTGCATGACCAGAATAGCTATGTTATGTGTTGCAGATTTTATGGTTTGAGTTATTTACTTTATGTTCATTTTATGCAATGTATTCAACTTGGTAATTGATTGGTGTGTATGGTTAAAAGTTTTAAGGGTACTGATTCACCCCGCCCCTCCTAGTACATAAACTTCCTAAGTTATTCCAACAATTCCAACACTCATGTCTCCTCCAAGGCCCTTGATTATGTTCTCCTGAACTAATCTTGCCTTCTCCATGTTGATCTTTAGAGTCTTGGGCTTACAAACTCAAATGTTACCCCTAATACAACATTTAAGGTCCCAAATAAAATGTTGCAATACTATAGGCTCATAATTTGATATACTATCATACTCTTTCAACTCAAAAAACCTATGATCATAGTGGTCCACTATCATGGATATCTAATGCAACTTTTAAACTCATAGGGGGATAGAAATAGAGTGTTATGGAGGAAGAGATAGTGGGAGGGGAGAGATACGGAGATATAGATGTGATATATATATATATATATATATATATATACAGAGAGAGAGAGAGAGAGAGAGAGAGAATCTAGTTTCTACTGAGAGTCTGTTGACTCTACTTCAAGGTCTCTTAATGGACCTTATAGGGTATTATCAAACCCTATCTTGAGGAAGCCACTAAGATCTTCACCTCAAGTGATTTATACCTAGCTCTCATTGTTAAGCTACTATTTCATGCTATAGAATCCATTAAGATAGATTCATCCTCCAAGCTAAACATACTGGTTCAACATGAAAAACCAAACTAAATAGATCACACAAAGAAAACATAAAATATTTTAGAAGATAGTGCCAAATACTCGCTGTATTGCTATTTGAAATCTATTACATGTACAATAATCTACAATCTTCCACCCTCTACTTGTCGATTACAAACTTTTACTATATAGCTACATCCTTCAAAATATCTTGTGTCCTTTTACAACTTCAACAATCTTGTACAGAAGGCATGAGCAATCCATAAATGACCCTCCCATCACTAGAATAGGTGTCCTTGTTCATCAAAGACAAAAATGACATGTTGAGAGCCATTGCAGTTGACCTAGATGGTCACAAACATCACATCCCATGTTTTCTGGGCCGTTAACCGACATAACCAAGCAACAGACCACCATTACTGAGCACCAGTTCCGAGCATAAAATTTTTTTGCCTTCAATACCTGAGCATCAGTTAGAAACCCCAAGTAGAAAACCTGAGTGACACACCTAAGCAAAAAAACTGAGCAGTAAACCCATGAGACAAAATTGCCCGACTGCTAGTATAACCTGAGAAATAGTATTGCCCAAGCATTAGTGTAACCTGAGCAACAATAGTAATGCCTGAGCACTATTATCTTACTTCCCGTCCACCAAATATGGCTCCTAGTGCCTTGGTTGGATTTCTAGAGGTTTAATAACTAACTCAACACACACTTTAACTAAAAAGAAGCTATAAAGAAACTATGGTGTTTGTTCACCGATTGACCTTGGTCATTACAAGAATGGTGGAACACAACACTTTACAAACTTTGAATGATCCTAATCTAGGTGCTCCTGCACCATACTCCCCGCAAAAAAATAAATCAACTTCCAGGTGATTGGATCAAGTCAGAACTAATGCCTAACTTCTTGAAATTGGTTTCTTGCACCCATGTAGCCTCAAAATTAGCTTGCACTTTCCATTTGACCAGATATTCCATGTAGGTCTACTTTCTAGTCTTCTTGGCAACTCTTGAATTTAGAATCTCCTCTACCTTCTATTTTAGTGCAATTGGAAGCTTGAGTTGTTTGAGATTTTTGGTATTTGCTATTAGATCATAATATCCTTCAAGAATTGGTCCTTTATAGGATACCAGATCTACCACATTGAAAATAGGAGACAATCATATGTCTGCAGAAAGATCAACTTTATAAGAATTAGACCCATACTTTTCTAGAACTACATAAGGGCCTATCTTCCTCATCTGAAGTTTACTTGAAACTCCTTTCTGCAACCTTTCTTTGTTTAGGTGCACCATGACCAAATCTCCAGCTTGAAATTGAATATCTCTCTTCTTTGCATCTACTTTTTGCTTGATGTGAGTTGTATTCTCCACTAATGCTTTCTTGACTAAATCATGGACCTCCTTCATAGATTGAGAAAAATATTCAGCATACCCACTCCTCTCTACATTGCTTCCAAGATCCCTTAGTTCACATATACCCCTGGGATGAATCCCACACACTATTTCAAAAGGGCTCTTTCTAGTGGATCTATTGACTCTGTCATTATATGCAAATTCATCTTGAGCAAGTAACTGATCCCATGATTGTCCATACTCCTTGGTGAGGCATCTCAAAATATTTACTAAGCTTTGGTTCACCACTTCTATTTGACCATCGGTCTATGGATGATATGGTGAGCTAAAGGAAATATTTGTACCAAGCTTTTGCCATAAGGTTTTCCAAAAATGACTCATAAACTTAGAGTCTCTATCTGATACAATACTCAAAGGTAATCCATGTATCCTTACTAATTCTCTAAAGAATAGATTTTCTATGTCACATCCATCATGTGTGGTCTTGCATGGCACAAAGTGAGCCATCTTGTTGAATCTATCAATAGTCACAAAGATGTTGTCCATTCCCTGCTTGGTCTTTGGTAGTCCAACTACAAAATCCATACTAAGGAATTCCCATGGTCTATTTGGGATAGGAAGGGGTTGATATATGTTGGAATTATGTTATATTTGTCATCAGTGAAAACACTTATTCGATTCTGAATGCTTACCGAGCTCATCACTCAGTCCACAACTTATACCGAGCATTCAGTAATCACCTTGGAAAGCTCAGCGGTTAAACAGTTCAAACCGAGAAAAACAATGGTCACCGAGCATATGAACAGTTCAGCAGCGGTTACCAAGAAGAGAAACATTTACCGAGCAGACGGTAGTCACCGAGCTTCACCGTAACTACCGAGAAGTCAGTTACTACCGAGTCACTAGAGGTTACCGAGTGACACTATACCTACCGAGTCACCAATGGCTACCGAGTTCCAAGCTACACTTCGGGACTAGTATGGACCGAGATTCTACTCTTACTGAGAGCATGATGATGCCGAGTATTGTAGTGGATGCCGAGTATCAGAAGATCACCGAGCCAGCTTGAGGAACCCGAGCTTCTACCGACTCAGTAATATTTTGTTTACTTATGAAGGGCCGACTCAGGA
>MU213385.1:68738-84028 GCA_018584345.1 Thuja plicata
TGATGAATGGTTGACTACTCTACTTCTGGAGTAGTACCTATGCATAATGGTTTATGGCACCCTTTGCCATTGATGTCAATGGGGGAGTATGTACTAAAAACAAGGAACACAAACAAAGAGCTAAACATGGAACACATACAAGGAACTTATACTCTGGGGGAGTATACATCTAAAACATAGTCTATGTAACTACAGTAGTGTTGATGAATCTTTGATGAGGATATTGAGAAGAATGTAAAAGAAAGAAGACACCATTAACAGAAGTTGTTTTTATCATATGTTTCCATCAATGCCAAAGGGGGAGATTGTTGGAGATTTGATTCTGAATAGTTGATTGATTGTATGTTTGTCATGGATGAAAACATATAATACATAGCAACACTTCTATATGTACTTATCCATATGATGACATGAAGAATTACGTGGATAGATACATATTTTTTACATGTTTATTATGCTATGTTCATACACGCAGATCTAGATATGATGTTTTATTAAATATATGTAATTATGTTATTGACGGTTACAGTTATGGAGGAATAACGGTTTAAGGCTGACGTATGTAACGTGTTTATTAAGTTGCACCTATCTTTAGGATATGTGTGTGTATATTCATGATGAGGTAAGAGTTTTTGATATTAATCTAAAGGTGCCAAATGTATTTCAAGAAGATTACAAAGTTATGGTTAAATTGATGAAGCCAACTTAGTGAAGCGACGCGTCTATTCAGTTTATACTTGCACGGTTGTAATTATGCTTGCATATTTAGTAGAGCCAACAATAATGTTAAGAAGAGTTGTCTAACAAGTCCCATGATCTCATACCTGGTGTATGTACTTATAGAGGTCATTTGTGATAAGAAGAGTTGTGAAAGCCAGAGATTAGAAAAGCATAGCAAAGTGTTAAAGAAGCAGAGCAATATTTATCATATGTTGATAATATAGATATTGAAGTAGAAGCTTTCAGAAAATAGAGAAGATTGTTGTAGTGCTTTACAAGAGGTTAAAGCATCGGCACATAAAAGGAACTGATCAGACAAGTAGTGTCACAAACAATAGTTCATCTTGTTGATACAGTGTGTATCAAATAACCAGAAGGTTATAGCCTTCACCACTTGGAAAGTGAGTCCTTGGACAGTGATTCCACTACCCCTAACAAGGTTATTGTAAAAGACTCTTAACATGGTTAGACCCTTAACTAGGTCACTATACTACTGCATTGTAATGATCAACTCCTAACAGGCTTGAAAGATCTTTTAATAGGGATTACTATAAATAGTATAGTTCTTTGTGGGTACTAATTCCCACCGGGGTTTTTACCATTTGGTTTCCTCGTAACCAAATTGATTTTTTGTGTAATGTGTTATTTGAATGTGCATTTGATTTATATCAATCTGGATTAATAAGTACAAAATATTTAAAGTCGTAGATAATTGATTCATTCCCCCCTTTCAGTTATCCCTGAAGTATTCTAACATTAACAGTCTTCTATAATTGAGATACATCTCAAGGAGTATCAAAAAGTTTGATCATGAAGAGTAGCATTGGATATGGCTGATACCTATTGATAGGCCAAGTGAGTGTTTGATCAAGGATGGTAGCATTAGATGCTAGATACTAAGTGACAAACTATCTATCTAAATCCTCTAACAAGGTCACACCTAATAGTGTGTTTGTAAGCTTTAACAGGGTTGGCTCTTAACCGAGCTCATTTTAGAAGAGTGAAAATTTGGGGTACTAGTCCCAGTGGTTTTTCCCTTAACAAGGTTTCCACATTAAAAATCCATGTGTTATGTGTGTATGATTCATTTCTTTATTGTTTTTCATTTCACATAAGTAACTCTGGATTGATCGGTATACACTAGCTATTTACTATGTTTCGGTAAATAGAAAGACTACTTATCGATAAAC
Source organism: Thuja plicata (assembly GCA_018584345.1). Classification (NCBI taxonomy): domain Eukaryota; kingdom Viridiplantae; phylum Streptophyta; class Pinopsida; order Cupressales; family Cupressaceae; genus Thuja; species Thuja plicata. Next base: position 70,649 of record MU213385.1, read on the forward strand.
ATATAGAAGAAGGTTTCACAAAGAATTCCAACAAGTATCAATTTGGTGTAGGTATTTCAAGGCATTCATCTTGTATGAGAGAAGATAACTAGAGGCATAATTTGTGGTTATAAGTTTTAAGGGTTGATTTAAGGATTAATTTTTGAGGCCACTGATTCATCCCCCCTCTCAGTTATTAATATTAATTGGTATCATAGCTTGTGTGCTCAGAAGGAAGGTTTCAAAACCTAAGCTAAAGATCACAAGATGAATAGACGAGATGTGCCCAAGTTGAACAGGGACAACTTTGCTCCATGGCAGAGAAGAATAAGACTCCACTTATCAGGTATTGAAAATTATGTTACTCAATAATTAGATACTGAATATGTTTTTCCCATAGTTGAACAAATTAGAGAGAAGCATGAGCATAGCTACATGTTGATAGAGCTTTCTTCCTCACTCTCCGATGCTGAATTTGATGATGTCAAAACTTGCAAAACTACAAAGAAGATGTGGGACAAATTGATGCTTGTACATGGTGGTGATAAGAATGTTTTGTGAGCCAAGGTAGAAAGCCTTAGAGGAAAGTTTTATGATCTCAAAATGAAAGAAGGTGAAAACATCACATAGTACAACACAAGAATCAAAGAGGTAGTTGATGCTATCCGAGAAGTTGGAGGTATACTAGAAGAAGATACAGTGGTAAGTAAAATTCTAAGAACCTTACTGCCTACTTATTCTATTAGAGTATCTGTCATACAAGAAATGAGAGCATTAGAAAATAAAAATGTTACTCTAGATAGTTTGATTGGAAGACTGGTTTCATTTGAGATGAATAACTTTGATAATAGTGTCTTACCAAACATAGAGTTTGCATTCAAAACTTCTATGAGAATAAGTAAATCAAGTCATAAACACACTATGAGAAAAGATAGTGATAGTGAAAGTGAAGAAGATCTTGATGAAATTGAAGCACTTATGGTTAGAAGAATGTAGAGAGGCAAAGGTAAATTACCACTTGTTCTTTTTTAATTGTAAAGAGGTTGGACACTTTGCTGCAAGATGTCCTAGTAGAAGAAAAGATGACATAAGTAATGATAGATCATTTGAATAGAATTCTGATAGAGGTGATTACAAAAGCTACCGACAATTAGAAAGAAGAGATATCCAAGACAACAAGAATAAAGGAAAGAAGGCCAATTAACTATATAAATGCAAAGATAAAGATACTGACACCGAATCTGATGAAGAAATCAAGATGGTGTTTGTGGCAGTGAAAGATGATTCAGATGAAGATGAAGAAAGGTATGTAGAAACTGCACTCATATCTAAATTTAATAAAAATGATGTCTAGATCATAGATAGTGGATGCACTCACCATATGAATAGTGACAAGAATTTTTTTGAGACTTTTGAATACTATAATGGTGGATCAGTAAGAATGGGTAATGATACACCTTGTCCAGTTGAAGGTAGAGGAACTATAATGTTGAATAACCAGATAAAATGTGAAAATGCTTATTGGGTAAAAGGGTTGAATTATAATCTATTGAGTGTTTCTTAGTTGAATAAGTCAGGTTATAGAGTAGAATTTTAAAATAAGAAGGCAAAGATATTTAATAAATCAGGAAGTCTAATTGGTACCGATGAGAAAACAAAATGTAACTTATTCTATCTAAATGATACTGACACCACTTGTTTGATGGCTAGAAATGAATACATATGGTTATGGAACAAAATATTGCATCATGTGAACTTTGACAAAATGATAAAGATAAGAAAAAGGAGAAATGTAAGAGGTTTACCGATGATGACTAAATCTGACAATATCATGTGCAAAAATTGTTAAAAAGGTAAGATGAAAAAGTCTAGTTTCAAAAGAAAAACCCATACATCTAATGCAATTCTAGAATTAGTCCATACTGATCTATGTGGACCAATGAGGACAAAGAGTTACTATGGAGATAAGTATTTTATTCTCTTTGTTGATGATTTTTCTAGAATGATGACAGTTATGTTTCTAAAAGACAAATCAGAAGCATTCAAGATGTTTAAATGGTACAAAGAAATGGTTGAAAAAAAAAGTGGTAAGGAATTGAAATGATTAAGGTTAGATAGAGGAGGGGAATTTACATTAGATGAATTCACTAACTTTTGCAATGAAAATGGAATCAAAAGATAGGTCTCTGCACCGAGAACACCACAACAAAATGAAATTGCTGAAAGAAGGAACAAATCCATAGTTGATTGTGCAAGGACACTGATGATAGAGAAAGGAATTACCCAAATCTTCTGGATGGAAGCTATTAGTACTACTATTTACACATTGAACAGAGTACAATTGAAGAAAGACACCAAAAAGACACCCTATGAGCTTTGGTATGGTCATACACCAATGTAAGTTACTTCAAGATCTTTGGTAGTCAATGTTATATCTTGAAAGATGATAGAAATGGAAAGCTTGACTACAAGAGTGATGAAGGTATCTTTGTAGGGTATTCCACTAAGAGAAAGGATTATAAATGTCTCATTAAAGCCTCTAACAAAATTTTTGAAAGTGAAAATGTAAAGATAGATTTATCTGCAAATAATAATGAAAAGAAAAGTACTAAAGAACCATAGGACTACATTAGGTTTGTTTACAATGAAGAACCTAAGACTCTACCTGACCAAATATGTAGAGCTCCCGAGAAAAAGATCATTTCACCCGAGCATCAGGCTACAAATACCGACAATCAGAGTATTGCTCAAGATGATGTACCAAGCAATGTAGATCAGAATGAAGGACAAAATGATGATGATAGACAAAGGACTGAACCTATACTTGCCAGATATGTCAAAAGGAACCATCCATAGAACCAAATCATTGGAGATAGGAAGGCTAATATGAGAACCAAAACTAAGTCTCTAAACACAAGATGTCATATTTGTGATTTTGAGCCAAAATCTGTCAATGTTGCACTTGATAATGAAGAATGGATTAGTTCTATGAATGAAGAAATTGAGAAGATTGAGAAAAACAAGACATGGACACTTGTATCAAGACCAGATGACAAGAATGTCATCGGTCCAAAATGGATATTCAGGAATAGTTGAATGAGAATGGAGAAGTCACCAGAAACAAAGCAAGACTAGTATGCAAGGGGTATGTAGAAGAGGAAGGGATTGACTCTGGAGAGACCATTGCACCTATTGCTAGGCTAGAAGGAGTAATAATATTACTTTCTTATGCTGCATATAAAGGCTTCAAGGTATACCAAATGGATTTCAAGTCTGCATTCCTGAATGGAATAATTAAGGAAGAGGTATACATTGAGAAACCAGAAGGGTTTGTTGATCCAAACAAGAGGAACATGGTATGTAGACTAAACAAAGCCTTGTATGGATTAAAACAAGCACCCCGAGCCTGGTATGAAAGACTTCATTCCTATCTCATCAGTATAGGATTTGTAAGGACTAGTGAAAACAATAATCTTTATTTGAAGGGAGATACTGATGCTAAAATTTTGATAACTAAAATATTTGTTGATGACATCATATTCAGAGGAAATGATATGCTGTGCAAATCATTTGCAAATGAAATGAGCAAAGAATTTGAGATGTCTATGTTTGGAGAGATCAAGTTATTTCTTGGTCTACAGATCATGCAACAAGATGAAGGTATTTTCATCACACAATCCAAATACATCAAGGAAGTGCTAAAAATATTCAATATGGAAGATTCCAAACCACTTGGAACACCGATGACAACTGGATGTAAGCTGAAAAAAGAGGACAAGCCATCATAGGTAAATAAAACTTTGTATAGATAAATGATTGGAAAACTAATGTATGTTGTACATACTAGACCAGATATTACACATGTAGTAGGAATAGTTGCAATATTTTCTGCTAATCCCAGGTAATCACATATGACTACTGTCAAAAGAATCCTAAGATATCTAAAGAATACTGAGGAATATAGATTATGGTATAGAAGAGAAGCAAAATTTGAACTTAAGGTCTTTACCGACGCTGATTGGGATGGAAACATTGATGACCAGAAGAGCACAACTGGGGGAGTATTCTTTATGGGTGACAGACTTGTCACATGGATCAACAAGAAACAATGATGCATCTCCCAGTCTACTGTAGAAGTAGAGTATGTTTCTACTGCTACAAACTGCTCAAATATTGCATGGATTAAATAGTTACTGGAAGGTATGTATACGAAAATTATTGAACTAGTAATTATCTACTGTGATAATACTAGTGCAATAAACATTTCCAAGAATCCAGTCATGCATGCTAAAATAAAGCATATTGCCATCAAGTATCATTATTTGAGAGAACAAGTTCAAGAAAAGGAAGTGATACTTGAGTATGTGCAATCAAAAGAACAATTGGATGATATCTTCACCAAGAAGCTACCCAAGGATGCATTTCAGTACTTGAGAAAGAGACTAGGGGTCAGACCCTTGTCTACTGGTCAGTAAGATGACTAGAAGGCTGCATTAGCCTATATATTATCATAATATCATTCATGTTGACACAAGCAAAGAGATGGACTTAAAAGATACATCTATACACAATAAGGTATATATCTACACTGAGCACCAGAGTTTTATTGCTGATGGATTGGGAAATTCAAGGAATATATTATGGATAGAAATGACTATTTGACATTACTATCAAATGTTTTATTGGAATTGCTGTCAAAGGGAGAGATTATATCTATCAAGGAGAGATTATAAAAATAGGGAGAGATTATAACCATCATAGTATCCAAAAGGAGAGATGTAATCAGAAAGGGAGAGTACATGCAAAGGGAAGAGAATTGCTGACAAGAAACATCAAAAGAGTAGAGAACAGACAAAGGGAGAGAATTTGACATAGGGGGAGAACACATCACATCAGAGAAAGAAAGATTCTACATCTATCTAGAGAAGTGATAGAAGACAGACAAAAAGCTGCAAGAATCAAATATAAGCTATTAGAGCTTACTGAGGACCAGATATTTGTATCGGTTAATAGTACATAAGATTGGTAGCTTGATAAGCTTCAACTATTATATTTCATATTGTATTAGTGATAATATAGTGTGATAATGTAGTGTGTTGCCATCAATGCCAAAGGGAGACATTGATGAACTATAACCGTTTGAATGTTTCAAGATGTTAAGTTGATAATCATGCAAGGCATTAAATCAGTTAATGTATTGCATTATCATTGATGCCAACTTGATATAATCTATTTGGTCATGTACATACTTCCAAACACCTCAAAGAACCAATGAATCAAAGGTTATGCTATCAGTATGCATATAAGTCAAGTATTCACAAAGTGACTGTATACACTGACAGAGTGTACACCGATGGCTAGAGTAAAATAACAAAGTCACAATGTTACCCAATGAGAAAATTCACAACATTACTGATGAGAAAAGTCACAGTGTTTCCCGATGAGCAAAGCATAGTGTAACCTAACAGATAGAATTACAGTGTTGCCCGACGGATGGAGATCCCGATGACAACTGAAGTAACACTAATGAAATAGTTAGTTATCACTGATGACTAATTGAAGTATTGACCGATAGAATAGAGAGTTCAAAAATGACAAAATGCTTAGATGTCAAGAGCTAAATATAGACATAATTGATACTTATCATTGTTTTAATTGACAAGATAAAGCCACAGATAAGAAAAGGTTTTAAAGCTGATTTGTCCAGTTGGCAAGAAGATCTCAATGAGATAAAACTGGAGTTTTTCTTTAAATCTAAGTGGCAAGAATTGTGGATCATGCCAAGAATCAAGAAAGCCAAGAAACAGTGAAATCATGTCTATATAGAGACAACCTAATTCATTACAAATTTGGGGGAAGAAGAAGATAAGTGACAAGAGGAAAGATGCTAAAGAAATTATGAAGGAGAAGAAAATCTTCATTTAGACCTGATCAACAAGCTAAGGAAAGAGCTAGATTCTGCAGACACTGATGAACACTGAAACAACACCACATAGCAGAACAGTGTGGAGCAAAGGTATTGAATTGATTATATCGATCAGAGAGGTAATGTACTTAAAATAGATCTAAAAAATCTACAATTCAAGTTGTATGTGTGAACATATCACTTTACTATTTCAGTTTAACCATTGAAGCATCAAGTCTCTTAACCAAGCAGGACTTAACAATCTTCTATAATTGAGATACATCCCAAGGAGTATCAAAAAGTTTGATCATGCAAAGTAGCATTGGATATGCGCGATACCTATTGACAGGCCGAGTGAGTGTTTGATCAAGGATGGTAGCATTAGATGCCAGATACTAAGTGAAAAAATATCTATCTAAATCCTCTAACAAGGTCACACCTGACAGTGTGTTTGTAACCTTTAACAGGGTTGGCTCTTAACCGAGCTCATTTCAGAAGAGTGAAAATTTGTGGTACCATTCCCAATGGTTTTTCCCTTAATAGGGTTTCCACATTAAAAATCCATGTGTTATGTGTGTATGATTCATTTCTTTATTGTTTTGCATTTCACATAAGTAACTCTGGATTGATCGGTATACAGTAGCTATTTATTGTGTTTCAGTAAATAGAAAGACTGCTTATCCGTAAACATACAAAAGAAGGTTTTACAAAGCATTCCGACAAGTAGAAATTTGATATAAGTATTTCAAGGCATTCATCTAGTAGGACAGAAGATAACTAGAGGCATAATTTATGGTTATAATTTTTAAGGGTTGATTCAAGGATTAATTTTTGAGGCCACTGATTCACCCCCCCTTAGTTATTACTAACACTCCCATCACTGGAATAGGTGTCCCTATTCATCAAAGACAAAACCAACATGTTGAGAGCCATTTTAGTTGAACCAGCTAGTCACAAATGTCACATCCCATATTTTCTGGGTCGTTAACCGACATAACCAAGCAACAAACCGCCATTACTGAGCACCAGTCCCAAGCGTCAAAAAAAACTTCACCTTAAATACCCGAGCGTCAGTCAGAAACCCCAAGTGAAAAACCTGAGCGACACACCCGAGTAGCAAACCCAAGAAGAAAACCTGAGCAGCAAACACAAGCGACAAAACTGCCCAACTACTAGTATAACCCAAGCAACAATATTTGTTGAGCACTAGTGTAACCTAAGAAACAAAAATAATTCCCCAACACCATTATCTTACTGCCCTTCCACCAAATATGGATCCTAGTGCCTTGGTTGGATTTCCAAAGTTTTATTAACTACCTCAATGCACACTTTAACTAAAAACAAGCTATAAAGCAACTATGGTGTTTGTTCACCGATTGACCTCAGTCATTACAAGGGTGGAACACAACACCTTAAAAAATTGGAATGATCCTAATCTAGGTTCTCCTGCATGAGAGAGAGAGAGAGAGAGAGAGAGAGAGAGAGAGAGAGAGAGAGAGAGAGAGAGATGTACAACATTCAAATCTCACTAGTATATGAGTGTATCTACATGAAGATGTGTGGATTAATTTGCAACACATTAACAAAGATGTTGACATAGATTAACACTTAATACCATGGCTATACTTCTGATAAATATTTGGCTAGTAGTAATCATTTTAATAGAATATTGAATGATGTATAACATATATATCTTGTCCAATCATAAGCTCGCTTGAGCTAGAAAGTACTAGGATGGGTGCCCTCCGGGGAAGTCTCCATGCTTCACCTTTGTGAGAATCACCTTTATGTAATGAGTGCTAAGTGTTCCATTCATTATTATGAGAGATGGGTTCTTGTGAACCAGTACTCATAAATCATGGATCAATGAGTTTGAGTAAAATAACTACACACTTGAATACTGATAGCCAAATTTGACCAGTTGTGGAAAATATATCCTACTTATTTATATATAAACTCTTTTTTTGGTCATGTATGCACTATCATTTAATGCTTTTATCCCCTTATCAAAACATAAAACATCCAAGGGATCAAAATATAAATATTTGCAACTAAAATATTTGGCATGTCATTTATAATTGTATTATAAAGATAGTATTTTTTATTATATATTTTTTGATATTGATGCATGGGGGTCAACTCCTCCTAATACCCATCCACCCTTCTAATGACTTTTGTGCATTGAAAATCATATTCTAGACTGAATTAATATTCAATTTAATTTTTTCATCCAACAAACATATTACATTTAATATAATCTAAGCTAGAATAATGAACAAATATGATATCTTTTGTATACTTTATCTATACTCTTCTAAAGATAGATACACTTATATAGTAAAATAAATAAATAAAATCTAGAATATAGGGTTCAAAATCAAGGATTCCTTTAGGATGTGAAGCAATTCTACCCTTTTAAACATATTAAAAAATCATTATATTTTATTAAGAAAATAACACATGTCTATAATCATCCGTCAATGTCTTAATGATATAAAAGTATTTAAGTTAGGTTTCTTTTGGATTCACATGATTCTATAATAAAACTCTATATTAAATATCGAGAGAGATTTAAATCAAGCATTTAGAGTTTTATGTAAGGCTTTATGGAGATTTAGTAAAGTAGAAATATGTATTTCACATTAATAAGTTTGTATATACAAACTTGAATTGGTACATTTAATTAAGAAGAAAAAAATTCTTAAAGACCAACTACACCTAACCCTTGCATAAATGTGGTTAAAAATTATAATGAATAAATATTTTTCAAGGGGGTTCCCAATTAGTTGTAGCCTTGGATTTCTACTATTTTCACAAATATTAAATGTCTAAGTGTGTAGCTTAAATAGTAAAGCCCACCACCCTCGTACAATAGTTTAGAGAAATATCCAATAATGTCATTAGCTTTTTGATTTGATGTGATATTGTATATTAAATGATGTACCACTTTATGCATAATAATATAGATTTTTTTGGAAAATTAAATTTTATATTTACACAAATCAATAAGAATTAAGATAATGGTATTTGTATAATTATTTAAAATAAAAGTCAAATTAAGACTATAAAGTTTTGGTTGAAATTTTTTAATTCTATGCATTCATTAGTTGAACTAATTAAAATATAGAATTCAATGAATGTTTGACAGGAACATATAATCTAAACTAGAATGCAATTTTTAGATTAAAACTATATATATTTTATTTAATAATCACATCAAATTTATTCCCAAAAATAACATTTTAATATGCTTTCTTAATTAATGTCATATATATGTATTTGAAAACCCCAAAAAATTAAAAATAAAAATAAAAAGAAAGAAAAAGAAAAGAAAAAAGAACCGTTATCCCGCTCCCATAAAAAAGCCAATGACACACAAATTTAAATTCTCATTCAACTATATTATGTGTTTTTCTCCTTGAAAGGCAGCCGACCTCGCTTCCATTTACTATCTTTAATTGAACTCATGGAGATCCATTTTTATCATATTCTAGAGAAAATAATTTGATCTTTTGCAGCTGGAGATCCATTGGATGCCTCATTGTCCTCGGACTTGGAGTGTCTGAAAATCCTTAACTATGTGGAAGCTAAAATCCTGCATAAAACCTTGGGAGTGACTAAGGTATTTCCTGGATAGATCCATTGCATTGACCAATTATGTTGGTAATTGGGTGTCTGGTTATGATTTTATGTAGATTATTTGTTTCATAGTTTTTCTTAGGTTTTATTCTCCATAGGTATTTCTTGGTGAGGTTTTTTTTGTTGAGATCAGGATATTAGCTCCATTGCATTGACAGTAGGTCCTTACTAGAGGAATTGGGTGCCTATTTCTGATTTCTTATAGATTCTTTTTTTCATGTTTTTTATTTGGTTTTGTTTCATAGTTTTTCTTAGGTTTTAGGCCTGCATAGGTTCTCTCTTTTGTTTATCCTACACATAATTGGGTAGGGAAAACCCTTTTGCAAGGTATGCAGAGGAGAGACATTTTTAGCGATTTCCAGTTCGCAAGGTAATGATCAAAGTTCGTTTGGGTTGGGTGGGGATTATCTTTTCTTCCTGAGATTAGATGTAATGCTAGATCATCATCATTTTTTTGTTGAGACCAGGAATTACCTCCATTGCATTGTTAGAGGAATTGGGTGCCTATTTCTAATTTCTTGTAGATTCTTTGTTTCATAGTTTTTCTTTGGTTTATTTCATAGTTTTGCTTAGGTTTTAGGCCTGCATATGTTCTCTCTTTTGTTTAGCCTACACTTAACTGGGTAGGGACATTCCTTTTGCAAGGTATGTAGAGGAGAAATATTTGTAGTGATTTCCACTTTCTAGGGTGGGGTAGTTCTTCCTGAGATTAGATATAATCCCTAGATCACCATTGTTGGTAATGATCAAAGTTTGCTTGGTTTAGGTGGGGATGAGCTTTTTTGTTCCATGTTTTTGGGGATTATCTTTTCTTTGGTAATGATTTTTGTTGCATGGTTTTGAGGATGATCCTTTTTGGGTAATGATTTTGGTTGCATAATGGTTTTGGGTTTTCACTTTTATGGGTAAATAGATAAATGGTCTAAACTATTCTTACATTTTCTTTTTCTCTTTCTGGGTATTTTCAATCTCACATTTTGCAGGCTGAGATGAGGTTTGAATCCTCTAGACACAAAAAAAATAGGCCCAAATTCGTCTAGCTTCCTATATACACATTTCTTGGAATGTAATTAGAGTGGTATGTTTTCTATATAACTTTTGTCTCTTGAAGATTCCCATATACCTTTTCCATTTTTCGCTATTATTTATTTAATATGTTTATACTCTCTTGATTTTTTAAATTTTTATTCTTTTATTTGAATTAGATGAGTAGATAAATAGGGTTACCTTTGTATTCATGCTTCATAGGAGTAGGGTATCAAAATCTAGTTTCTTTAGAAAAAGTTGAAGTAGTTTCTGTAGCAAAAGCTGAAGTATGCTCTGCTGATTTTATTTCGTCATTGTCTAGCCTTTCTCTTTATCTAGAATTTTTCTAGCCTTTCTCTTTATCCAAAATTTTTCTAGTCACTGCCTCTCATCACTAACATAGTTTAGGCCTTTCTTTATTTTGCATCATTTTAACCCTATGATAGCTGAAATTAGCAGGCTTATTCTAGCTTTTCCCAATGCTTATCATTTCAACTTTTACAACCAATGCATTCTAGTGACAGTGATGGCTAAATTCAAAGTAGAGGGATTTTCCAACACTAGCAATATGCTTTTTCTCAAAAATAATAATACTTTAATTGTTTGGCTAGCAAAGCATGGATGTAACAAACCAATAGTGAAATATGTATGCATGTCCACCTGCGTACTCATTTATTTATTTCATAATATTTTGTTATTCTATAGGTAGATTCTAAGATATGGATGGTAGTTGTTATTCATACAAAACCTATTATTTTTTATGTTGGATTGAGGAAAATCTGCTCCTTTATCGATCTTGAGGGAAAACCCATTACAATTTGAATAATTCATGAAAATAAGTTTAATATAATTTGCTTTTGTTGATGCAAAAGTCAAAAAATAAGGAACTAAGAAGAACAAGGTTACAAATTTGCCTTATAGAAAAGGTCTTCCACAAATTCCAAAGAGAACTGAAAGGTGAACTCCCCTTGAAGTGAACTGATTTCCTTGAAATGTGCTTGAACTATTGGTCCAACTCAACCTTTTTTCTTGATTCCTCTGTCAATCTTCATTAAATATCATCATGGGTCAAGCAGCCTTGAAAATCCCCTAAAAAAGGTGTTGCAATTGACCCAAACTGGAGTTTTGTGGGCTTAAAATCCTTCTAAATCAATAAATAACACATGTGAGCTCCCAAATTGAAGTATAACTATTCTAAATTTCCTCAAAAATCCCCTTTTGAAGGCCACAACTCAAATTCACTGATTGCTTGATCTTCAATCTTAACTCTTGATAGGTGGCATGATTTTAGGAATTTTCATTGCTATCCTCTGCATTGATTCTTGATTGTCTTTTGCATATGTGTGTGTCCTTAAGCTTGGGATACCATTGTTATAATAAATTACAGCGAAAATCACTGTCTTTTATCGCTTCACCAGTGTTTGTTGTCCTCTTATTCTTCATGACATTAATATTTTATTTTTCTATATCTGTCCCATCCTTCATATTCACTACTTGGTTTCCTCACTTGCATAACTTTGTCATGAAATATTCATATGGCCCTAACAGTAAATGCTACTGTTTCCTTCAATTTTACCATTAACTTATTCATACTTTAATGATCACTGTCTCTTCATTACCGCACCTTTATAATAGTGATTCGTTACTCCATTGACACATCATGACCACTGCTTTAGTTGACATGGAACTATCAATGTTTTATGCCTCTTCTTTATAATGGGTACATCCTTTATACTAATAGTTAATAAATATGGCAAAAATTAACATGGTCCTTTGAAAACAATAAATGTAACTTTTAAACACAGAAAAGACCTGAGACATCTTTATTTGATTTCATGCCATTTCATGATGGCCACTCCTTCAATATATTACATCATATCAACATGTCTTCCATTATGTTAAAACATGACAGTGAATCTTCACTGTATTGGCTCTCTTTATGAAAGTCATTGTTACTATCCTTAGCACTTTTTTTATCACTACGCATCCATGCTTATCATTATTATTCACATTCACCTTGTGAGCACTGTCAAATTGTAAAGAGTTTGCTTCTTGATTGCACAAAAAACTATTTTACAAATTGTGTTCCTTCCTTTTTTGGCTCTGTGAACGAAATCCTTATACTCTATGTCTTCATCTTCACGCTCTGTCATATAGAGTCTTAGTACAACCATCATGGTTTTCAGACCTTGTTGTTTTGATCATTGGTGTTCTTATCGTTTGTGTAGCACTATTATGATCTTTCAACTATTGACTGCTATCTTTTAAAAACCGATGCTCCATGCATCATGCTATTCATTACCATTATATCACTATGTTTAAATTTCCTTACATGTCTGTAATAGTCACATACTATTTTTTATGACATTGCTTAATCACTCATTTGATTATTAAACCCTATTATCAACATTTTATACCACTATTATGTACATTTCCATGTCATTGTGTTTTATCTAGTTATTGACTATCATGGTTAATTGCCTATTCAAACCCTTGACATTTTGGCTTCATTCATGATGTACATAGCTCTCTGATTGAATTCTTTTGATATTTGATATCAGTGCTCTTTGATCTCATTCTCTTTATGCTCATTCATAGTAATGATGTGATATGCTATCCACTTTTTTTGCAGTATTTCCTTGTGGCTTTGACTATCATAGTAGTTTCTCCTCACTGTTCATAAAGTATTATTGTCTCACGTTTATCATAGTCATTGTTATTTCAATGTTGTTCACTGTTACTGTGTCTTTTTTGAATCCTCTGTATTGCTCCATTTACTATTTTATTTGGATAACTTTTTTATTATGAAATAACAGATATATATATATATA
>MU213385.1:100246-120792 GCA_018584345.1 Thuja plicata
CAGAATCGAAAGATTCTAATATGATTTCACTGTTATGCAAATGTTCCAAACTTTGAAAATGCTGTTACAGTAAGTACTTTTTTACATTCATATGACTGTCATACATCGATTGAAGTTCATTCAGATAGTCCAAGATGAAATATCATGCAGAGGTTATGCATAATGAAAGAATGCTAACGAAAACTAAGCATGAATCAGAGAATGTGAGAGTTTGCAAAAATGGACAGAGATTATCAAATCCAAAAAATCAACATGAATTGAAGTATTACATAACACTCAGAAGTTGCATTTGAAATAATTATGTTTCAACATGATATAATATTGCAACTAAATAATGTGTCCAGGTCACCTATTAAAAGCAATCTTTTTTGAAAATACTACATATCATATAGATGTTTTAACATGCTATTGATAACAAAAGATATGCAATCATGTCAATCAATCTGAACAAGTAATCGATGATAAATCCCTGTTGATAGATTAGGGTTTCAATTTTAAATCCATGGGAGTCACGAGCCCGTGCTCGAACCCCATGGGTTTCTTTTAGTTATAACATTCAGAATGTAAACAGCATGTTCAACAAAAGTGTATTCAAGCATAAAGTGCTTATGATACCCTAAGAATGCTCAGGATTGTACATTAATGTGTTTTTTTTTTAACATATTGTGTCAAACTTGTTTGTGTTTTGTTTTCTTTTCAAAACAACAAGGTATCATCTTACAGAAATCTGACTATGCTTACTGCATAATAGAAAATCATACAACAGTGAAGATGTTTTATTGAAAACATTAAACGGTACAAATTTCATGGAAAACTATAGTCGACATCAAGCTGAGGTGAAGTTCAAATGCTACATATTCTTCAAAAGCAATAAAAATGACAAATGCAGTAAACATTTGGATACAATAGTGGGAAATAACTTATCTGAATGTATGTGTGGAGGGGAGTATATCTCCATAGTTCCATTATAAGCCATGTCTTTCAAAACACTGTAGAATGTCGTGTTTTCCAAAAAACCACATGCTGGTCGAGATGAAACATGTCATAAATGGGTGTGTTGTCTGTATGTTTGAAGGATGAAGGGTGAGAGGACAAGCAATAATGAATTTATGTTGTCATACTTCAAGTTGGGAGTTGAGAAAGAAGCTGTCACGAAGAAAACTTATAGTTGGGGTCGATAGTTACACAGTAGACTAGGGATGAGTCTGAAGCTGTGGCTGAGACATCCCCAGTTTGGAGTTAAAGACAACGGGTTATACTCTCAAACACAGCTCAAGATCATGCCAAAATTGTGGTGATCATCACACCAGTAGGACACTGTGCTGTAAAAAAATCACAAATGCAAACAAGAACTCTTTAGTTCTTTACAAACTGAAGTTCAAAGACCAGAGGGAAGAGACAATAACTGAGCTGCAAGTTCATTGATGATTTCCACCTATCATGGCACAACATCCTCAGTGTTTACAAGTTAAACAAAATCACAAATGCAAACTTATAGTTGGGGGCTCGAGTTTGAGCAAGATCAAAAGCCGTGGCCTTCACAAAAGAATGACACTATAGTTGCATTGACTGCAACATATCAACGTTTCATTCAACAAACTCTGAGTTTTCCTTGCAATATGGTAGATTTCACAACAGATTTCATTTTTTACATGGCAGAAACACAGTGAAAACATAAAAACCCTAGAGATGCAAATGAGGCTGATTAATGCAATGCATTGTATTTTATTATCTATTAGTTCCATTGACAGTTGGAGTAAATGCGTTGTCAGTGACAGTGCATCAGTATTCCTTCAGAATTGCCACCTTGGTACTTTAAGTGCCATGATAACTACAAAGCATCTCTTCGATGGAGATAGTCATGTCACGACAGCACATCCAAACCAAACTACAGTTACCTTTCAATGCTCGGCTATGGTTTTTACAGCTAATGGTGGAGTTAAATGCCGATAAGATTAAGTTTTTGAAAAAAAAAAGAAAACTTTGCAAGGTGTGAAATCGGGTTTTGAAATCTTTTCTTCATATTCGAATCCCATGTATTCGAATTAATGTAACTTCCATGATAGTGATTAGGGTCATTCAAGTGAGAGGTTTTTTAAGCTTAGGGTGGTTTTAAAAACCCTATAGTTTTGGAGGGTCAAATTGGAGGGAAAGTAATTTGAATAAGCCATGTTGGCTATTTAGAGAGTTCAGTTTTAATTTTTGAAGGGAGTCAAATTGAGGGGAAGATTTCTTTAGTGAATTTTCAAATTCCTATTGCTGAAATCCATTTTCTTTGTATTCCATTGTAGTTACATATGTGTGATTCCATTGTTATGTAAGAGAATTTTATCATTCCTTGACATGATTCTGGGATTCATGAATGTAGTTTGCACACAGAATTTTGGAGAAGATTACAATTGCCTTACATACACATATTTCTTGTTGTGATCGTTGTTCATATTTCCTATTTTAAATTTTTTACATATAAGAGTAATGCTTTTGCAAATATATACTAGTGAATTATAACAATTCCTATTCTTTATTGTAGAAATATAAGCTTTTTGTGGAATGTGCATATTGTTAATAGGAGAAGTATTGCTTGTGGTCAAAACCCTAGTTATTCCCTTTCAATTAGCATATGTATTGATTAATGAATGATAATCTAAAGATCCATCAGAACATGATAAGTATAAGTCAGTTTGAAACTTCATAAAAAAAGTCTAAGTATCCTTGGTGTATCACCTTTCTATTATGCAAGTTCAGTTACAAATCTCTTTTCTCCTTTTCCCAGTTCATTTTTCAATCAGGAAGTGATATACCATATTTTATAGGAACCGGCCTAGAATCTGGAGATTCCTCTTCATCCATAGTCTACCCACAGCTAGGAGAGGTTTCCATGGTTAGGATGGAATTGTCGTGTAGCCCTAATGCCTGAGTTAGGGTGACAATTCTAAGCCTGAACAATGATCGGTATATTAAGCTTAGTTTAGCTGAAACTTTAGCTAAAATCTCAGATTCACATGTATATTAAGCTTAGTTTAGCTGATATTTTAGATTTTCATGTCAATTAAGCTTAACTCAGTTGAAATTGTAGATTTTCATATAAAATTTGCTTAGTTTAGTTGAAATTTTAGGTTTTCATAAAAATTATGCTTAGTTTTGGTGAAATTTTGGGTTTTTAATGTAATTTAATTGAAATGTCAAATTCTCGTGTCAATTAAGCTTAGCTTAGCTGAAATTTCAGATTTTTACTTAAGTTATGCTTAGCTGAAATTTAAGATTTTCATGTAAATTTATCGCTGAATTATGTGAAGTTATGCTTCTGTCCTACTGGATTTGGTGGAGGGAAATTTTATGCTTTTGTCTCATAAATTTGAAGTCTACTAGGAGAATTTAAATAACAAGTGGATTGAAGTATTTTTGGATAGTAAATATACACATTATCTATGTAGCATTTGATGATTTCGATGTTATAAAGTTTTATTAATGTTAGGTGTGAAATTTGAATTGTGAATTGGGAAATGTGTAGGGCTCATTGGTTTGGAAGAAACAATAGAAGATCAAATTTCAGGGAGTACTATTATTTAAAAGATGTATGTGTATCTTATTGTAAATAGATTTTTATACTTTATGGATGCCTAAATTTCTTATAAAAATTTCTTAACAATTATAATTAATAAAAAATATATTATTTTTTAGGAGGGGTAGAAATATACATGTCCACAAACTCCTTAAGGATGGCCATGGACATCCTTGAAGATGTCTCTATTGTCCTGTTTTATGTTATGTTTTAATTATTTAATGTTTAGATTTGATTTAATTAAATAATTTTGCTAATTTAATATATATTTTGAAAACTAATTTTATGTGAAGGGTATAATAAAAGATCATTATGTTTTTATGTATTTCTTTTTTAATGTTTACAATGATCTAAATATGGTGGAGTTGTATCAATTTTGTTTGACGGATGCATGAAACTCATATCAATATTCATGGAGTGTTTGATGATTGCATGTAATCAACTTATTGATAAGTTGGGTCTTGTAGATTTTATGCAAAGTATGGAGTAAATTTGATAATTTCAATTAATGTAAACAACCTAATGGTTAGTCAAGTCTTATGGGATTTGTATAAAATTACCATAGCTAATTTATATCAAACCATTGTGGGATTTTCGATGTTCTTTTGTATTAAGGTTTTAGCGACATTAACCATGTGTCACTAATTATATTACCCTTTTTTCAAAGTGTCTAATTGTAGGTAGGTCATCATGTTTCATGACATGCCTTAATGCAAACATTTATTAGGCTAAATGTCTTGATGTATGTGTGTTATGTATGAATAAATGCATGCATGTATGAATGTATGTATGAATTATTGTGTGTATGAATACTTATGTGTATGAATGTAGTGTATGGATGAATGTATGAATTTATGAAGGAATGTGTGCATGGATGAATGAATGTGTGTATAGATGGATGCAAATGTATAGATAAATAGATGGGTGAATAGATGGATGTGTGAATGTATGGATGTATGCATGAATAAATATGTGTTTGAATAAATGAATATATGAATGTAGTGTATGAATATATTTATGATTGAATGAATAAATATGTGTGTATGAATGTATGGACAAATAGATGGGTGAATGGATAGATGTGTGAATGTATGGATGTATGAATCTATATATGTGTGTGTGTGAATGTATGCATGTATGGATGTATATATGAATGAATTGAATGCACATGAATAGATGTATGTATGAATGCATGCATACAAATGGATGGATTTAAGGATGGGTCTATGAATGAATAAATGTATGAGTGTGAATGTATGTATGAATGCATGTATACAAATGGATGGGTGTAAGGATGGATGTATGAATGAATGTATGAGAGATTTATGGTTCCATGTGTATGAATGGATGAAGGATGTATGAATGAAAATAGTGTATGAATAGATATATAGGTGGGTGAATGTATGGATAAATAGATGGGTGAATGGATGAATGAATGCAAGTAGGATGAATAAATGTGTATGAATGTATGTATGCTTGAATATATGGAGGATGTATGAATGTACAAATTGTACTTAAAAAGTCAAACCTAAATTATACGGTGACAAATATTGATAATATATATAAAAATTACATATATAAACTTGGAAATATATGAATGTAGTTTGTGAATAGATGTATGAATGAATATATGAATGCATGCATGTATGTATATATGTATGTGAGTGTGAATGTATGTATGGATGTATGTATGTATAAATGAAGTGCATGTACATGAATGGATGTATGTATGTGCATGGATACAAATGGATGGATGTATGAATGAATATGTGTGTATGGATGGATGAGAGATGTATGAATGGATGGATGTATAAATGTATGAGGGATGTATGAATGAATGGATGGATGTATGAATGTATGAGAGATGTATGGATCGATGTGTATAAATGGATGGAGGATGTATGCATGAATATAGTGTATGAATAGAAATATAGATGGGTGAATGGATGGATGTGTGAATGTATGAGAGATATATGGATGGATGTGTATGAATAAATATAGTGTATGAATAAATATATGAATGTATTTATTAATGGATGTACGAATGGATGTTTGTATAAATGAAGTGTATGTATGTATGTATGTATTTATGTATGAATTGCATGCGCATGAATGGATGTATGTATGAGTGCATGCATATGAATGGATGGATGTATGAATGAATGTGTGTATGGATAGATGGATGTGTTTGAATGGATAGAGGATTTATAAATGAATGTAGTGTATGAATAGATATATGAATGTGTTTATTAATGGATGTTTGTAAGAATGTGTGCTATAATGGATGGATAGGAGATGTATGAATGAATGGATGTGTATGAATGTATGAGAGATGTATGATTGTATGAGAGATATATGGATGGATGTATGAATGCATGTGTATGGATAGATGGATGTGTTTGAATGGATAGAGGATGCATAAAGGAATGTAGTGTATGAATAGATATATAAATGTGTTTATTAATGGATGTTTGTATGAATGTAGTGTATGGATGGATGTAGGAATGTATGTATGAATGGATGGATGAGAGATGTATGAATGGATGGATGTGTATGAATGCATGAGAGATATATGGATGGATGTATGTATGTATGAATGAATGAATGTAGTGTATATGAGATGTATGAATGGATGGATATGTATGAATGTATGAGAGATATATGGATGGATGTATGTATGCATGTATGAATGAATGTAGTATATGAATGTATTTATTAATGGATGTTTGTAGTGTATGAATGTGTTTATTAATGGATGTTTGTATGAATGTATTATATGGATGGATGTAGGAATGTATTTATGAATGTACTATGTGAATGAATATATGAATATGTGTATGTATGCATAAATATGTGTAAATGTATGTATGGATATATTAGTGGATGTGTGAATGGATGGATGAATGTATAAATGTATGATGTATGTATGGATAAATAGATGGGTTAATGGATTGATGTGTGAATGTATGGAAATGTGCAGGGATGTATGAATGTAGTGTATGGATGGATGTATGAATTTATGAATGAATGTGTGCATGGATGAATGAATGTGTGTATAAATGGATGTGAATGTATGGATAAATAGATGGGTGAATAGATGAATGTTTGAATGTATGGATGTATGCATGAATTAATAGGTATTTGAATAAATGAATGGATGAATGTATGCATGTAGTGTATGAATAAATTTATGAATGAATGTATGAATGTGTTTGTATGAATGTATAGACCGATGTGGATGTGGATAAATAGATGGGTGAACGGATGGATGTGTGAATGTATGGATGAATGTGTGTATGAATGTATATATGTACAAGTGTGAATGTATGTATGGATGTTGTATGTATATATGAATGAATTGCATGTGCATGAATAGATGTATGTATGAATGCATGCAAACAAATGGATAGATGTATGCATGATTGAATATGTGTTTGAATAAATGAATGGATCAATGCATGGATATATAGATGGGTGAATGGATTGATGTGTGAATGTATGGATGTATGAATAAATGTGTGCATGAATGTATATATGTATGAGTATGAATATATGTATGGATGTATGTATATATGAATGAATTGCATGCGCATGAATGGATGTGTGAATGAATAGGTCTTTGAATAAATGAATGGATGAATGTATGCATGTAGTGTATGAATAGATTTATGAATGAATGTATGCATGTGTGTGTATTAATGTATAGACAAATGTGAATGTATGGATAAATAGATGGGTGAATGGATGGATGAATGTGTGTATGAATGTATATATGTACAAGTGTGAATGTATGTATGGATGTTGTATGTATATATGAATGAATTACATCTGCATGAATGAATGTATGTATGAATGCATGCATACAAATGGATAGATGTATGCATGAATGAATGTATGTTTGAATAAATGAATGGATGAAAGCATGGATAAATAGATGGGTGAATGGATGGATGTTTGAATGTATGGATGTTTGAATGTATATATGTATGAATGTATATATGTATGAGTGTGAATGTATGTATGGATGTATGTATATATGAATGAATTGCATGCGCATGAATGGATGTATGTATGAATGCATGCATACAAATGGATGGATGTATGAATAAATATGTGTATGAGTGTGAATCTTTGTATGGATGTATGAATGAATTGCATGCTTGTGAATGGGTGTATGTGATGAGGCCAATTTAAGGCCTATCTAGTTTATAATTTCATGTGTTTTTATGCTTAGGACTTGAGAACTTCATGAGATTTCATAAGAATTATTCAGACTATTTATACTCATATTTCAAAACTGTTGTATATATATATGTGTGTGTGTGTGCATTTTAAGTTTATGAACATGCTATCTATATGTTACATGGTTATATGGAATGAATTCTTGTATCTTTTCATCTTGCATTAAGTTGGGTGGTTTTTCCTGTAGCCATGTGATAAGAGAAAGCTAGTGAAGAAAACTTATTATGGATTCTATCTTGGATATGTATGCACGCTAATATCTTGTAGGAAATGACATGTCAGCGAGAAAAAAAGAATTCAATATCAAAGGATGAAGTGGTGACATAAAGAGAATAAATTTTTTTGGGACTCATGATGATTCCACCACTATCGCTTGGTAGCGGTTTCTATTGCAGACTGGGTCAATGGGAATTAAAATCCATTACGGAGTAAATCTAGTAGTGGTGCATTCCTACATTCATGTGCAATTGAATACATCTTATTCATGCATTTAATGATGTTGATCATGTATCTTAAATATTGTCATATCCCTGATATTGGGGAATCCTAGTTGCAAGGAGTTCTATTTTAAAAGTTGTTGTTAAATAGGTTGGAAGTTCTGATTCCTTAGTTAGTTAGTTTTTATGGGAATCCTTTTGTAATCCATTAATAGAGAAAATACAATCTTGTTACTACATTTTGTATCTATGTTTTATGATTTAATAAATGAGATCTTTAGTTCTTAATCTCTGAGATTTGTTTTATTCAGTCTTCCATGGGGGCCCATGTGGGAGGTGAACTTAGTTCATAGTTCAGTAGGAATTAGTCTTAAGTTCATTTGAAGTATTTAGGACTCTGTTGCTCCTGCAACCATTCAGTAAAAAAACTGTTGGTTGTTCCTGCAGCATAAGAAAGTAGTTAGTTTACTATCATAGCATGTTCTCAAATCTTTAGATTAAACTGTTGATTCTATTTCCTAGTTTAGTATCTCTTTCAACACTTTTCATTGCATAAGTGGTAATGACACCTAAGATAGATTAGAGCATATAATTTGCCGGTACCATTTCAAGCTTACGTCCCTGGTCGATAATTCAAATGAGTTTAGTATGTTATTTCTCGTATGATAATGATGTCCAATCCTTAGTTACAAGGGTATTATACCGACCAGTCATTTTTGTGCTGCTACTGGGGATGGTCTCAATCTAATCCAGACTAGATTCATTATCTTAGTTTTAAGTCCTCCATGATTTTGTATGCATAGAAGAAGAGATTGTCTTGGGAGATTCCTTCCTCACAATAATCAGGCCGAACCTTTTGATATCTTTAATCCTAAGCTTGAGGAACCCCAAATTACAAACGTAGAAATTGAAGAACCATTTGAAAACCCATTTGTTGATGCCCATGAAAAGCTACCTTTACCATCATCTTCTGACTCGTCCCTTCATTTGAATGAATTTTTTTGTTGAACCCAAATATCAGCCCCAACAGCCAGGCCCTCCTCCAAGCATGGCTCAACCTACCTTTCCTTTCCCCATTCCTCCTCAATAGGGTAACCAAAATCTAAAGAATGTACTAGCCTTTGCACTTCCAAAATTTTATGGCCTTATTACTGAAGACCCAGAGACCTTCCTCTTTGAGTTTGATATACTCTATAGGAGTTATGACTATAAAAATGATACCCATAAGCTGAAGTTGTTCCCTTAAACTCTTAAAGAGGATGCTCTAAGGTGTTTCATGGGGCTAGAAGCTAATGCTATAGCAGATTGGTACGTAATGAGAAACATGTTCCTTTCCAAATGTAAGGAGTAATATAGGGGTCAAGATTTAAAAGGGGATGACATTCTCAAAATGTCCCAAAAGGAGGATGAGACCTTGGAAGATTATGTCTCAAGGTTTATGTTTAACCTATAGTAGAATACCTAGCATCAGTTGAATGAGGAGTCCCAAAAGAATCTTTTTCTAAAAGGTGTAAATGATGGGAGTATAGAAGCTTTGGAGCTTATGGTTGGTGGAGACATCACTCAGAAGAATTGGGTGGACATAAAGAACATATGTCAGAACTATTCAAGGGATACTGTTAAGAAGTGTAGGGGAATCATATATTTTCCTCATAAGCCCAATAGTTCAGGAGTATCAAAGATAGAGTTGTCCAATCTTCTGTCTGATTTCAAGAAGGACATCATTAATGATGTTGGTACTTAGTTGGATAGCATGTAGGTAAGAAGCAAGAAGGAAGATGCTGATGCTATGTTGGCTGAATATTGTCTGCATTGTCAAGAAAGGAAGAGAAACTGCAAGTGCAAGTTTGGAGTCTCAGCCGATGCCTACCGAATTCAAAGCTGTTGATGAAAATGGGGAAGTGCTCTATGTTTCTCAACGCAGTCCATGGGCCCAAATCCTAGGTATGCCACAAGACCCTCTTCAAAATAATAATAATAATAGTCAATGGCAAAATTTTCAAAATATGGGTCCCCAAAGATTTAGTGGGCATAATAACTGGCAAAAACCTAAGTAGGGTTGGAAACAACCTCAGAAGAGTTGGCAACAACCTTAGCAGGGTTGGAAGTAACCTCAACAAGGTTGGAAACAACCCAATCAGTGGTCTAACCAATCCAATCATCAGGCTTTAATGCCTCCACCTCAACAACAAGCTATAATGCCTCCTCCTGCAGCCAATAGAAATCCACCTAAGAAAACTCAGCTACTAGCACAACCTAACCCTAATCCTAATAAAAAGCCTCCAACTCAGCAGAAAAGCTATGCCATCTCCTTGAATGATATCAATCTAAGGTGAAGAACCACTCTTTCCTCTCCTCAAACGCCTATAATCATAGAATTTGAAGAGTCCCCTTCTAAGAATGTGGATGTGCCAAATCCAAAAACCTCTCCTATAGTTAAAGAACCCCCATTTCATCAAAGGTTAGTAGACCAAGCTGAGCCCATAGTGAACCAAGCAGTAGCCAATTTTCTCAACCAACTAAAGAAGATGACAGTAAAAATACCATTACTTGATGTTATCAAAGAAGTTCCTATTTATACTAAGGACATCAGAGAATCTTGCATCAAACAACCTGGGAGAAAGAAGAAAGATCCTAAAAATATTCATGTCGTAGGGCAGTTGTCTGATCTTATGCTGGAAAAGTTAACTATTCCCAAATATTCTGACCCAGGGAGTCCTATAGTTACTGTCACCATTCATGGAATGCAAGTTCAAAATTCCTTAGTTGATCTGTATGCGTCTATAAATGTCATGACCAAAGAGGTATTATCTCAATTGAATATTGTTGGTATTAGAGATACCAACCATCCTACAGCTTGCCGATAGCTCTACTATCAAACCAGATGGGATGATAGAGGATGTCATAGTTACATTGTACTCTTGGGAGTGTCTAGTAGATTATGTTTTCCTCTCACCTAAAGTCAATATGGGAGGGTATCCTATAATCCTAGGGGGACCATGGTTAGCCACTAATTATGCCTTCATATCTTGTAGGTCAGGGAAGATGACAATATTTAATGGTATCCATACTAAGAACTTGAATCTATATTCCCTTGCTCAACCCATGTTGCAAGATGATGATGTAGTATGGCCAGAATTAGAAGATGCTGAATCAGAAGCAAAATCAATCCATCAGCTCATGATTATAGGTAGAGATACATTTGTAGCCTATAGGGAAGATGATGAGATAATTTCATCCATTGTCATGAATGACTATAGCATAGATTCTCAGTTCTGTTCACAACCGACTGTCTCTTGGAAACTATTCTGCCATCTCCAAATGCACCTCCATACTCACCATCCTCCCACTTTATTCATTAATTATTACCCCATGAGATATATTTTTCTCTAGCTTCTCAAATATCCATGTTGGATAAGGTAATTAAAATTGAAGTTAGTCCAGGGAAAGAGTTGAATGTCAGCAGTGCCTTGTCGCTACCACACTAGAAAGATATCCTAAAGTTGCTATAGGAAAATTAGTAGACATTTGCCTGGGATTATATAGACATGAATGGGTTGGATCCTATACTTTTCACTCATTATATCTACATCATCCTAGAATATAAAATTGTAAGTCAGCCTCAAAGGAGAGTTAATCCTGTCCTAAGAGACATAGTCAAGACCGAGCTTCAAATGTTGTTAAACGTTGGTTTTATCTACCCCATCTTTGATAGCCAATGGGTTTCATTCTTAGTTATAGTACCCAAGAAAGGGGGTAAATGGAGAGTTTGTGTGGACTATAGGGAGCTAAATACAACCACTAAGAAGGACCATTTTCCATTACCATTTATAGACCAAGTCCTTGACAATTTAGATGGAAAGAAATATTTCTCTTTCCTGGATGGGTTTAGTGGCTACAATAAAATCAAAATAGCTCTAGAGGACCAGGAGAAAACAACCTTTACCTATCCATAGGGAACCTTTGCATACTCTATCTTACCTTTTGGCTTGGGAAATGCTCTAGCCACTTTCCAACAAGCTGTCATAAGTATCTTTTCAGACATATCCGCTGACTGTATGGAAATTTACATGGACGAATTCATTGCCTATGGGGACACTTTTGATGAAGCTAAAGAAAATATGGAAAAAGTACTTAGGAGATGTCAGGACTAAAATATTTTCTCTAAACAATGAGAAATTCTTCATTATGATGGAGGAAGGTGTTGTTTTAGGATATTTCATCTCCTCACATGGTATTTAGGTAGATCCGACAAAGATTGCAGTCATCAGCACCCTGACTACACCATAAAAGCAAAAGGATGTCAGGAGTTTTCTTGGGCATGCTAGATACTATAGGTGGTTTATTAAGGAATTGATTTAAATTGTAGCACCCCTTTTTAAATTGTTGAAAAAGGATTCTAAATTCTCCTAGAATTCTAAGTGTGAAAAGTCCTTCTTGCAGCTTAAGGACGTTCTCACGATAGAACTGGTATTGAGAGGTCCCAATTGGGGATTTCCATTCCATTTATTTCATCAGTAAGAACCTATAGGGAGAATAATTCAATTACACTATGACAAAGAAGGAATTGCTTGCAGTAATTTATGCACTGAATAAGTTCACACATTATATTACCCGTTATGAGATATTTGTCCATACTAACCATTTAGCTATCAAGTACCTGATGAATAAGCCAGCCATATGTGGGAGGTTGGCTCTATGGTTTCTACTGATGCATGAGTTTGATATTACTATTGTGGACAAGCCAGGGAAAGTCAATGTTGTAGCTGAATTTCTCTCCTTCTTGCATGTTCCTGATGATCCTATAGCCATTGATGACATTTTTCTAGATGAGAATCTTTTCTTGTTATCAGCACAAAACCCGTGGTATGCTGATAGTGAAAAATATCTCACCATAGGGGGGACACCAACTCACTTATCTTCCAAAGAATGGAAATTATTGGCTAAGAAAAGTTTTAACTTTTCTTTGATTGCTAGATTCATATTTTACACTGGTTCAGACTAGATTATGCGAAGATGCATCAGAAAAGATGAAACTTATGATATCCTTCAGGCATGTCATGATGAGCCATGTGGTGGCCACTTTGCAGAAAAGAGAACAACATTCAAAATTTTGACTGTTGGATACTATTGGCCAACTCTCCACAAGGATGTAGCTAAGTATACAAAGAAATGTGATCGGTGCCAACGAATGGGTAGGCCTACTAAAAGTGATGATATTCCCCTCAGCCTCAAGTGGTTGTGACACCTTTTGACAAATGGGGAATTGACTTCGTGGGACCAATTGAACCTTCTTCTCAAGGTAAGTCTTACATTTTGGTCTGCACCGATTATGTCACCAAGTGGGTTGAGGCTAAACCTATGAAGCATCCTCAGGATAACAATGTTGCCAAATTCTTATATGAATTCATTTTTACAAGATTTGGTGTCCCTAGGGAGTTAGTGTCTGATCAGAGAGCTCAATTTACTTCCAACCTTATAGCTGCTTTAATGGAAGAGTATAAGATTTGAAATGACAAGTCATCTCCTTACCATCAACAAGCCAATGGCTAGGTAGAAGTCAAAAATCAGGAACTGGAGGCCGTCCTTACCAAGAAATTCTTTGTTCACAAGAAATATTTGGCAGCCAAGCTTCTTGAAGCACTCTAGGATTATAGGACTACTTGGAAAACTGCTACAGGATTCACCTCGTTTCAACTAGTTTATGGTAAGTCTACTATGATGCCAGTAGAATTTGAGCATAATACCTTACAAACATCATTGGAACTCAATCTAGATCTTACTGAAGCTCAAAAGGACCACATACTCAACCTAAATAGTCTTGATGAGTGGATGAATTCTACTTTGTCTAACATGGAGTTGGTGCAGCAACAATAGAAGTAGCGGCATGATAAATTTATTAAGGATAAGACATTTGTAGTTGGTGACTGGGCCCTCTTGTATGATTCTAGATAGTAGCACACTCCTGGTAAGTTTCAAATGTGCTGGTTGGGGCCCTATTAAATTGTTGTTGTTTTTCCCAATGGTTATGTTCAGTTGTCTATTGTTGATCATGTCTGTTTCAAATTGTTGGTTAATGGTCAATGACTTAAGTTGTACCATAAGCCTCAGAGAAAAGAGGAGTTCCTACATAAATTTCAATTTGATAATGGTCAAGGGTCTCATGTAGAAAATGGATATGAGAAACTTGCTCATATTCATTCTTATCTTTAACAACGTTTGCATTGCTCTATAATAAACACTTTCGTCAGGAAAGTACTTTCTCCACAATAAATTCCATCTCATTATTTATTTTCTTTCACCCATCCATCTCATCATTCTCCACCAATGGATGACAATTTTGCGTCGCCGCCAGTGCTTTATCAGGTTCGTGTACACTATCCCTGATATTTAATTCATTAATTAGTTTTTTAATTGGCTGCGCTCTTTTCACATGTGCAGTTGTGGGACCAATTGACCACTTAAGTTGGGGGGGATCATAGATTTGTTTTATATATCTATGTACGTATTGTTTGTTACTCTTTTTAAACTTTTAAATGATTTTCACTTTTGCATGAATGTTGCCAAATTTAGCTTTTGTGATTTGACAACCTTGAAAAGAGAAATTTATTTCACACAAAAATAGCAAAGGTGGCTAGTACGGATGTCTGCTAAGTAACTATGAATAGTTAAATCTTGATATCCTATAGATTTGCACTCATATTCTCATGTACAACCTAAATTATTGAAACTCCAAAACTTTCTATCTTTGAATTACCTCTAGCTTCGCACTGTTGGCATTCTCTAAAATTCCTTGTTATAGCTTTCTTGTACTTTCTGCATCTGTTTTGTGTCCTTTGATACTCTACAAAGATGGGTGGTGGTTTGTGGTGTGAACCTATGGTACATGATCTTTTTTTGAATGATCAAGCTTGCATGCCTCATTTTCAAGCCAAGGGTTGGCTTGATTACATTCTGAAGCTCACCAGTAGGGATGGAGAAGTGACATTGTAGTTTTAAGACACACTGCATGATGGAGTGGCCACTGTAAAAGGGTCGAGGGTGTCATTTTTGCAGAAAGTTGTGGAAAAGGTCATGAGATTACCATAGGAAGTAGATGAATTCTTAGAGAGCTTTGACCTAAAAAATACTAAAGAACAATTTACTCTGCATGTAGACCCACCACTGGAAGTTGACAAGAAACAGGGTACCAATAGGTTATCTCTACTAGGACCTTACAAGCAATGTGCAACATATGTTATAAAGTATTTCACTTGTGAGGGTTATCAATCATACCTACATGCTATTCATTTCAAATTATTAAGCTGCTTATGACATGATAATTGGCCCATAAATGTACCCAGTTTCTTGTTCAATATCCTAAAGAAAAGGGCTTCACTGGTGCAATAAGGTAAGCCTCATATCATCTCCCACCATTGTCTGATTAAGTTAATTTTTGAAAAATCCTTAAGAGAACAGTCATACATGTCATGGGAAGATTTTATTTTGGGGGAATTTGAGAAGGAAACCCTAAGTTCTTTAAGGCATAGAGTTGGGAGGAGGGTCCAAACTGAACATGGGGTTTTCAAGATTATTGAAGAATTAGAACCCAGGTCTTCTTCATGAAGAAAACCTAGGTCTAAAAACCCTGAGCATTCTCTTGGAGCCTTTGCATCTAGGTTAGTCTAGAATAAGGGTAAGAAGAAAGTTTTTGAAGAAAAGGTTTCCTCCCCATCCGATAAAACTAGGTATCCTGTAAGGGAAGAAAAGGTGCGAGGAAAAAAAGTTGCCTCTGGTTCTTCTAAACACATAAAGGAAACATACCCTATAGCTCCAACCACTTCTAAGAATCAAAAAATTTCTGATAAAAAGGAAGAAACCCCATTGAGGAGAAGTTGTAGGACGAAGTAGAGTACGAACATAGATACATCACCGAAAAGGTCAACTATAGACCCTAACATTTCTGAGTTAGGGGAGCCAAAAAGAGATGAACTAAGAGACAATCAGCAAGAATTCCTGGTGTGTTTCTTGAAGCTGAAAGAGGCTAGTCCCCTAAGGATAGAATGAATGTAGAATGTATAATAATTGGGGATGATTCCAATTCTGATGAAAAAACCTACAGGTTTTAGAGGAGGGGTTCATCTTCCCATGGAATTTAATTTGATGACAACCTCATTGATTCAGACAATGATGTCACATTAGGGTTGTGCTTTGCAATAGAAGAAGACATGCCAGAGGTGAGATTTACCTCCTGCAGCAACAGGGAGGAGTCTATTTGAAGAAACTTCTGGTGTTGATATGAGATTTGTAAATGAGGTGGCTGAGATGATTTTAAGTCAAGGATTGGATGCACTAACTATAGCTACCCAACAATGTGATAATTCTGAGCGGTCTATGATAATATGGATGGACCCAACAAAGGATGCGCATCCAGGCAATGAAAATTTGGTTGATATAAAAGAAGCAGGGGAAAACCCTGGAGAAGGTACTCTGTTAGATGTCCCTTGCCTTGTGGAACTATTTTGTATTAGTTTTTGGTTGATAAATCAATTAGTGATGGAGAGAGAACAATGGAGACAACAAAAGAAGGTTTTGCACCAAGTCATTGATCATACTTATCAAGAACTTGTGGAGAAGGAGGAAGAGGTGGAGCAACTTCAAGATAAACTAACCAAGGTAACATCAGTTATACCTAAGTTAATGAGTTGTAGGTTTCCCTCTCCTATTTATACCATATTTCTTAAGGAGCAGTTGTTAAAATATCAATTGACTATTATAATGAGAAAGAAGTCTCCATTGTTAGATGAACCCCTTGAATTTTTTCAATCTTTTCATAGTTCTCCTTTAGTAATGAAAAATTTGTTATGTGAACTTTTCCTCCACAACCTTGCAGTGCCCAATAATAGGGACTGGAATCCTTTGTTGTATGTTGGGGATATCCAGTTGAGAGAACTTATGTCATGGATCCAAAATGAAATAAGTAGGGAATCCCAAGCCAAAGCTTATAGGGAGTTAGAGGAAGAAATTCCTCTCTACCTAAGGCCAGAAGCCAAGAACCCCAAGAATTATTACTATGATTGGATGAAAGTGGTTCAATCAGAAGTAGGAAGTAAAATCATTGATCCTCTTAGAAAATAATTTTTTGATGAGTATACTCGGATGACTAAAACTGAATTGCCTGAAGCAACAAAATCAATTCAATGGCACTAGATCAGCATGACTGAGGACTTAAGAAACAAGGAGCTGAATTCACCCCTTAATTTCAAAATGGAAAATAGGCAAGCTCCATGGTATGTTACAATGGGAAGAGTAAGGTAGAGTTACCGGGTTCCACTTACATTTCAGTCACCCCTACTTATTTCCCCTTCTATTGGCAAATTCAGAAAATTTGGAAGACTATGATATGGTAGGGGAAGTGAGAAGGTGGGAGTCACACAGGGACACTAAAGGATTCTACTGGAGCTTGGCAGGGGGAAGTATTGGTCAGAGTATAGGTGAAGATCATAGGATGACAACAAGGGAAAAGTACTACATGTTTTCTAGAGGATCAGTAAAAGGAAAAGCTAGGGGAAAATGATGAGGCCAATTTAAGGCCTATCTAGTTTATAATTTCATGCATTTTTATGCTTAGGACTTGAGAAATTCACGAGCTTTCATAAGACTTCTTTACAATATTTATACTTATATTTCAAAGCTACTATATATGTGTGTGTGTGTGCATTTTAATTTTATGAATATGCTATCTATATTTTATGTGTTTATATGGAATGAAATCTTGTAGCTTTTTGTCTTGCATTAAGTTGGGTGGTTTTTCCCGTAGCCATGTGATAAGAGCAAGCTAGTGAAGAAAACTTATTATGGATTCTATCTTGGATATGTATGAATGCTAATATCTTGCACAAAATAGCAGGTTAGTGGGCAAAGAAGAATTCAACATCAAAGGACGAAGTGGTGCCATAAAAATAATAACTCTTTTCGGGACTGATGATGATTCCACCACTATCGGTTGGTAGCAGTTTATGTTGTAGACTGGGTCAATGTGGATTAACAGCCATTATAGAGTAAATCTAGTAGTGGAACATTCCTAGATTCATTTGCAATTGAATACAACTGGTTCCTGCATTTAATGATGTTGATCATGTATCTTAAGCATTGTCATATCCCTGATGTTGGGGAATCCTAGTTGCAAGTAGTTCTATTTTAAAAGTTGTTAAATAAGTTGGAAGTTCTGATTCCTTAGTTAGTTAGTTTTTAGGGGAATCCTTTTGTAATCCAGTAATAGAGAAAATACAATCTTGTTGCTACATTTTGTATCTATGTTTTATGATAGAATAAATGAGATCTTCAGTTCTTAATCTCTGAGTTTTGTTTCATTCACTCTTCCATGGGGGCCCACACAGGAGGTGAACTTAGTTCATAGTTTAGTAGGAATTAGTCTTAAGTTCATTTGAAGCATTTAGGACTCTATTTCTCATGCAACCATTCAATAAAAAAATGGTTGGTTGTTCCTATAGCATAAGCAAGTAGTTAGTTTACTGTCATAGCATGTTCTCAGAGCGTAAGATTAAACTGTTGATTCCATTTCCTAGTTTTGTATCTCTTTCAATATTTTTCATTGCATAAGTGGTAATGACACCTAAGATGGATTAGAGAATATAATTTGCTGATACCATTTCAAGATTATGTCCCTAGTCAATAATTCAAATGAGTTCAGTATGTTATTTCTAGTATGATAAGGATGTCCAATCCTTAGTTACAAGGGTATTATACTGATCAGTCAGTATGTATAAATGCATGCATACGAATGGATGGATGTATGAATAGATATATAGATGGGTGAATGTATGGATATATAGAGGAATGAATGGATGGATGTGTGAATGTATGTTATGTATGAATTAATGCATGTAGGATGTATGAATCAATAGTTTTTATGAATGTACAAATTATACTTAAAAGTAAAACTCAAATTATATGGTGACAAACATTGATAATAGATATAAAAACTAAATGTATAAACTTGGAAATATATGAATGTAGTTTGTGAACAGATGTTTAAATGAATATATGAATGTGTGTATGTATGTGAGTGTGAATGTATGTATGGATGTATGTATATATGAATGGATTGCATTAATGTGAATGTTTGGAGGATTTATGAATGAATGCAGTGTGTGAATGTATGGAGGATTTATGAATGAATGTAGTTTGTGAATAAATGTATGAATGAAAATATATGAATGTGTCTATGTATTTATAAATGTATGTGTGTGTGTGTGTGTGTGGATGTATGATGTATGAATAAATGGTTTGTATTAATGTAGTGTTTGAATGAATCAATGTATAAATGTATGGATGGATGCATGAATGAAGATATGGAAGATGTGTGAATGAATTTAGTCTATGAATAGATATATGAATGAATGTATGGAGGATGTATGGATGTGTGTATGAACGAATGTGTGTATATGGATAAATAGATGGGTAAATGGATGAAAGTGCAAATGTATAGATGTATGAATGAATGGATGGATGGATGTATGAATGAATGTGTGTATGAATGGATAGATGTATGTAATAATGTGTGTGTGTGTGTTTGTGTGTGAATGTTTGGAGGATTTATGAATGAATGTAGTGTGTGAATAAATACATATGAGTGAAAATATATGAATGTGTCTATGTATGTATAAATATGTGTGTGTGTGTGTGTGTGTGTGAATTTTTGGAGGATTTAAGAATGAATGTAGTGTGTGAATACATACATATGATTAAAAATATATGAATGTGTCTATGTATGTATAAATATGTGTGTGTGTGAGTTAATGTTCGGAGGATTTATGAATGAATGTAGTGTGTGAATAAATACATATGAGTGAAAATATATGAATGTGTCTATGTATGTATAAATGTGTGTGTGTGTGAATGTATGGATGTATGTATGCATAAATAAATGGTTTGTAAGAATGTAGTGTGTGAATGGATGATGTGTGTATGAATAAATAGTTTTTATGAATGTAGTGTGTGAATATATGTGTATGAATGTATGGAGAATGTATTAATGAATTTAGCGTGTGAATAGATGTATGAAAGAATATATGAATGTGTGTATGTATGTATAAATATATGAATGTGTGAATGTATGTATAAATATATAAATGAATGTGTGTATGGAGGATGAATGAATAAATGTAGATACATGAATGGTTTATTAATGGATGTTTGAATAAATGTATTTGTATGCATAGATGGATGCATGTGTATATGCATGCATGGATGGGTGGATATGTGTGTGTGTGTGTGTGTATATATATATATATATATATATA
>MU213385.1:121836-138216 GCA_018584345.1 Thuja plicata
ATATATATACATATACATATATATATATACATATACATATATATATATATATATATGTATATGTATATATATATATATGTATGTATGTATGTATGTATGTATGAATTTATGTAGGAATGAACATGTATATGCATGTATGGAATGTATGACTAAATGGATGTACAAATGAATGAATGTGTGTGCACGCGTGCGTGTGTGAATGAATGTATGGATGGATGTATGAATGAATGAATGTGTCTATATATGTATGAATGAAGTGTATAGATGATGCTTTACATAATGCAAGATTATGTAGATGACATCCTAGCCAAGTCACCTCAAAGAGATATCTATTTACATGTCTTGAGAGTCATCTTTGATAGGATCAATTGAGGACTACAAGGTTGACCTAAGCCCTAATAAATGTATTTTTGGTGGCACATCAAGAAAAATCCTTGGATTCATTATGTCACATTGGGGGATAGAAGTGGATCCAACATAGGTAAAAGTGACAACTATGTCCCCACTAATGAACATCAAATAGCAAAGAATTTTGTAGGGAAAAGTAAAGCCCAATTAACTAGATACATGGGAGTCATATTTAAATGGACTGGGAAATTTTAAGCTAAATTCTAAGCACTCAAGAACTATTTACTTTTAGCCTTAGTTTTGATGCCACCCATAGTGGGTGAAAGATGTAGAGTATGAGTAGGGGTGATTTCAAAGTCCCAATAAACAACTTAAAAGGGAATTTGGGTCATCACACAATGTACATCCTTTAAAAATCCTCACTAGTCCTTGTAGCCCTCCAAATCTTTATGCCTAAGGTGCTTCAGGAAAGGCAGATGATAATAGTAGAGAACACCATACCATCCTTCCAACATGAAGTATTTGATGATAAGCTTACACATCTTTGGGCCAGATTCCAAGAGGTCTTTCACATTATAGCCGCCATGATTTGGAATAGGTTTCTCTTTCAGGCCCCTGAAGAAAAAGACCAAATCCATCTTAGCAAGGGTTTTGTTGGTCTTCTTCCATTTGCAGAAAGTAGTGGGGATACCTGCGGCTTTCCCAAAGACTTCTTCATTAATTTCAAATGAAATTCCTTTGATAGAGTCTCTTCTATCATTTGAAGATGCCGCAAATTGACAGGAAATCATTTCATTGTAACTAGCCATATTTTCCATGAAGGAGAGAATACAAGCTTCCTTACAAAAATACATCACCATAGGGTCAGTGATGAATTCCTCAGTTTTGTTGAGCTTAATTCTATGTCTGTCATCACCTATATTAAGACCAATGCAAACTCTATAAATCCAAAATAGGTAGGGCACACTTAGATCCAGGAAACCACAAACTTCAGAATACCTCTAGCTAAGAGACAAAAAACCACTAACAACACTTAGAGCAATGAAACCACACTTTTCAAAATAACTCTAGTGAATAGCCAAAAAAACCTTGAACTTAGCATAAGAAATAAAGAAACTTGACTGAGAAGTAATCCACCAAAAATTAAAATCATAATTAAGGTAGTAAATGCATTGTCCATCAAGTTACATCACCAGGACAAAATGCCGAGGTGACACATGAGAGTTATTTTGTAACATGCAAAAGTTATGGAAATCCACATCAAATGTTATTGCAAACTGCCACATTAAGAAAAATTCACCAAAACAACTTATTGAAGTGATGACACTTTAAAATATTACCCAGATCCTTTGATTGAATGTTTTCTCATAACTTCTTCCAGTGCATTATCCTGTATCATAACCTCTTCATACCTTTTAGCCAAAGCAATCATTTGATTTAATGTTTTATCATACCTTTTGGACAGGTCCTCTATTTTGGCCAAGTTCATAAATTAAACTTGGGTTATTAAGTGAGCAATCTCTATATCACTAGTGTTATGTAAGTTCCATATCATCCTGTCAGCCTTCTTTTATTCCCTTATGTTTAACACCAACGGATTTTGCATGGAAGGAGACAAGGACCAAATAGCTAAAGTCTTAGACTCAGGATCAAAGCTCAGTCCTCTTAACACATCATTTATTTCAAATTTTGATTTGAACATGGTGTTTTCCTATTTTATGATTTGATCAATAATAATGGTAGACTGTAAATCCCAATCAGGTATTAATAACACCCCATTATTCTGTACTAGGACCCTAGCCTTCTCAATAGTGATTAGTTCACTTTTGGGGTCAATTTTCTGAAGTGTCTTCACAATCTCTTCATTTTTATCTTCTCCCCCTTTCCATGTTATTAAATTTTGTCTCGATTACCTCTGTTTCAGCTTTATCAAAAAAAATTTAAACTCCTTTGACTAGATAAATTCATCATCCTTCATGAATTCATTTTCCATCATCATTCTCTCATACATTCCTATATCTAAAACCATTTCACTCTCACCCTGCCCTCATCTTGTAAAAATTCCTTCTATTTGGTTCTAATTTTCCTAAAAAATTTACCCTTCTCTATGACCACAACCTTGGCCATATTTCTTCTCACCTCAACTACTTTATCCTCTGTTTTATGCCTCTTACTTAGTGGCTCGCTAGTATAAATGGCCTCCTCCCCAACATACTCATCTTCTTCCCCTAATTCTGAAAATCCTTTGGCATGCAAGGCTAGTGTTTCTAGGGATTCTTGGGGTTGTGCACCTTCAATGCTAAATGTTGGCACTTGTGCCATCAAAGTTTCATAGGACTCCAACACCTTTTAAATTGTTTGGAAATAGGGAGTATCAGGAGAGAACCCAAATAATGTAGTGTCTAACTCTTTCCATTTGGTTTCCAACCTCAAAAGATCCTTCCTTTTTCTTCTCCTTTCTTGGACCTCAACCCTATCCATTATATTTCTTACAATATCCTCATCTTCCAAACTCTCATGATTCCTAACATTTTCCTAGGGAGTAATCTCTTTGAAGGCTATCTGGATGAATGGTGCAGGAGCACCCCAAAATTAATCCACCATAAGCACATCAGAGGACCCAATAAAAAAGGGTTAGGGTATTGATTGGCTATTGGATCCAATGTCTTCAATAAGTCCTAAATTGTAAGACAAA
Source organism: Thuja plicata (assembly GCA_018584345.1). Lineage (NCBI taxonomy): Eukaryota > Viridiplantae > Streptophyta > Pinopsida > Cupressales > Cupressaceae > Thuja > Thuja plicata. The sequence goes on from MU213385.1 coordinate 124,880, forward strand.
GGGACACTAGGTGATGTTGTAAACCTAGTTGTCTACCTTAGTCTATTTGGACAATATTGGGTAGATTAGGATAGAATATTCTAGGGAACCTAATGAAGGGTAGAAATGGTAATTTAACCCTTCTAAGGTCTCCTATGGATTCTAAACAAAAAAATTTGCAATTTTAGTCACATTAGACATCTTTTGTTAAAAGTTGTCAAATGTTGTCAAAGTTGTCAATGTTGCATAATGCAACATTTTGTCAAAAAGTGCAAATTTTGAATCCCAATGTTCACAACCAATTTTGTCAGTTGGAAATTATTGGGAAATGTATGAAAAGGTAGAAAAACCTTACTCCATGGTGGGAGTGAATTAATTGTAAAGTTTTGATAGCGAAATCAATAAAATTCAACTATTTTTTTCTGTATTTTCAACTATTTTTCTGAGTTGTACGGATCTATACAGATCCAAATGCACCATTCAAGGATTCCAAAAGTTGGTCCTATGTCTTAGGTTAATGTTTCAATTGGTTCAAAGGTTGGAAGTGTAGAGGATTAAAATTTATCTAATTTTGATTGTCCACTAGTCACAGGAAGGCCCTAACTAGGATCACAAAACTTTGATATTGTATTTGACAATCTTTATTGTTTCAAAAAACCATTAACCTTCTCAAAGGATTTCTTGCCTATAGAGAAATCATATGCCACCCATAACCTAGGGATGAATGTACCCTTCCTATGTCCCTCTAAAAAATCCTTATCTACCCAAGTAATATGCCGAATGAATTCTATCAAAGCAATTCTGAATGGGACAAACTTAGGAAGTATATGTGGGGTCTGAGAGCATCCATAAACCCTAATGATAGTAAATTGATCAAAAAAGAGGAAATCACCCCAATTATGACTGACTGGATAGTTTTGAGTAAAATTCCAAGGCCTCAATAACCTCCTAACATTAATGGATAATCTTTCCCTAGCAACTCCCAACATATCCATTATTGGAGCAACAATCCAATTTTGAAAATAGACAAAAGAAGAATGGGAGGACAAGCTATCCCATACCTGAGTCTATATTTGTATTGGAATCTCAATCTCATATTATGATTCATATAACTCTAACTCCTTATCCATGGATCCCTTGTTGTAAAATAGAATTAGAGACATCTATTGGAGATTTACTTCTGTGCAAATACTTGATTGTATGTTTGTCATTGATGACAACATATAATACACAGCGGTGTTATATATGCAATTATTAGTATAGATGTTTTGGAGATATGCATGTTTATTTTCATGATTTATACATGTTCTAGATGCTATGTGCATTCACACAGAGTTAGATATGTAGGTGTATTTGAATTATGTCAATCAGTTATGGCAGTTACAGTTTTTGGAGATTATTTGTTAAGAGCCGACATAATTACAGTGTTTCTTGAGTTGCACCTATCTTCAGGATATGCGTGTTTAAATTCATGTTTATTTATGAGTTATTGATGATTATACAAAGGCACCAAACTTTTTAAAAAAAAATAGTAATGTTAGAGTTAATTTGGTGAAGCCAACTTTGTGAAGCGTCGTGTCTATTCAGTTTGAGTTGTGCGGTCCTAACTTTGATTGCGTGATTAGTTAAGCCGATAAGGAAGTTGATGAAGTATTACCTACATCTATTGTGACATTATCCTTGGTGAAGATATATATATTAGTTCAAATGCAATCACTAAGTGTCAAAAATGGAGTGAAAAAGAAAAGACATAACATAGAAGAAAGTCAGACAAAATAAGTTGAAGTTCTATGTGAAGAAACAAAAGAAGATTACAATTCATTGGAACTGATCAAGACAATAGGTCTACTCAAATAGTTCATTTACTAGATATAGTGTATATCTATTCAACTGAAGGTTGAAGCCTTCATCATTTCAGTAGTGAGCTTTTGGACAGTGAGTCCTCACCCCTAACAGGGTTATTTGTAAAAGACTCATAACAGGGTCCGAACTTTAACTAGGTCACTGTACATCTTGAATTTTAAAGATCAAATCCTAACAGGGTTGTAAGATCTTCTAACAGAGATCAATAAAAACTATTAAATATATTTGTGGGTGTTAATTCCCACCGGGGTTTTTACCTAATTAGTTTCCCCGTAACCAAAATTATGGAGTTCTCTATTGTGTTATCTTAATGTGCATTTTCTTTATGTTAATTTATAATTAAGTGGAGAAAATAATTAAATTAGCTGATAACTGATTCACCCCGCCCCCCTTTCAGTTATCCTTTGGGACTATTCTAACAATTGGTATTAGAGCCAAGTACCTTGGAGATAAATCCTAACAACTTAAGGTAGATCAGATGACATACTTCAGGAAAGAGAGTCCTAAGTTTGATGGAGAAAATTATCTTGATTGGAAGAACAAAATGGTAACACATCTTCAGTGCATTAGATTTTTAGATCTATGAGATTGCCACTCATGCAATTGATGTTCTCACCTTGAAAGACCTTGCAAAAGAAGACTCTACTATTAAACAAAAGGAAGTGCTCACTCAAAATGAAATTGCCAAAGAAGCCCTAATCAGTGCCCTATCCGATAGTGAATTTTCTGAGATCAAGAAGGTAGACAAAGCATATTCTATTTGGAAATACTTAGAAGATATGTTTGAAGGAGACATCCAAGAAAATAATGCTCGTAGAAAGACATGGAAGAAAAGATACAATAATTTAGAGATGCTACATGAAGAAAACATCAGAGCTTACAATTAGAGGATTAATGAAGCAGTATCAAGTATCAGGAACAATGGTGGAGAAATTTCAGAGGATGATATAATGGACAAACTAATGACCACATTGACAACAGACTATGATAGTAAGATTAATATCTTGGATGAAACTATACAATTTTAAAAGGAATTCAAAGGAGAAACCTTGATTAGCAAAATATCTACATTTGAAATATCAAGATTGAAAACTGAACCTAAGAGTGAAACAACTTTTAAAGCCTCAGTCCACAGTAATAAATCTATAAGCAACTCTAGTAATAATGAATAAGTGGATACAGAACTAGAATAAATCATTGCTATGATTTCCAAGAAAGAAAGGAAAGGTAAAGGGAAATATGAAGGATAGTTACCATTCAAATATTTTTCATGCAACAAAGTTGGTCACTTTGCATCCAAGTGTCCTACAAGAGTCAAGAAGTTCAGATCAGATTACAAGCCCAAGTACACTAAGGAATGCTATCATGCTAAAGATGGTGTAACTGATGATGACTTAGGAGAAGATGAAATTGGATTCCTTGACATTAAAGACATTGAGAAGATTCTTGAAGAAATGGACAAAGAAGATGAAGAAAAAGCACAAGAGTTAGCTTTAGTTTCCAAAGCTGACATCAGAACTGACTGGATCATTGACAGTGGATGTTCACACCATATGACAAGAGACAAAGATATATTTGTACATTTGGACAAGTACAAAGGTGGAATGGTTAGATTTGGAGATAACACTCCCAAACTTATCATAGGCAGAGGTTCTATTACCTTAGATGGAAAGAACAAGATAGTTGATGTTCTATATGTTGATGGCTTACATAATAACTTGCTAAGTGTTGGACAGTTTCTTGATAAAGGATATTAGTTGAAATTCAAAAACAACCAGTGCATCATTAACAAAAAAGAAGGAGACATGATTGCATCAGGATCAAAGACCAAAGGTAATGTCTTTCAGCTCAATTTTTAAGTAAGTTATTTTGTTGCAAAAGTAGATGACAGTTGGCTATGGCACAAAAGACTTTTTCATATCAATTTTGACAATATAGTAAAGATAAGCAATGTAAAGGCAATAAGAGACCTTCCCAGTATTGCAAGACTAGTTGATACTATGTGTAGGGAATGTGTGATGGGAAAACATGTGAGGACATCATTCAGAAGTAAAAAAGACTCTGCTGAAAAACAAATTAGATCTAATACATACAGACCTATGTGGACCTACGCAAACAAGATCATACTACGGAGAAAGGTATCTCATTTTGTTTGTTGATGATTTCTCAAGGATGATGTGGGTTGCATTCTTGAAAGACAAATCTGAACCTTTTGAGAAGTTCAAATTATTCAAAGCTAAGGTTGAGAATGAATCTAGATTGAAGATAAAATGTCTGAGATCAGATAGAGGAGGAGAATTCACCTCTAACTAGTTTTATGAATACTATGAAGAAAATGGAATCAAAAGATAGTTAAGTGCACCTAGAACCCCTCAGCAGAATGGGATAGAAAAAAGGAGGAACATGATAATACTTGACACAACACACACTATCATGATTGAAGGAAAGGTTTCCCATAACTATTGGAGAGATGTGGTAAATACAATAGTCTATACTGTCAATAGAATACAATTGAGGATAGGTACAAACAAGACACCTTATGAACTTTGGTTTGGTAATGTACCTACTATAAAATACTTCAGAATCTTTGGAAGAAAGTGCTACATCAAGAGAGATGATAGCATTGGCAAGTTTGATGCTAGAAGCGACGAAGGTATTTTTCTTGGTTACTCTACTAAAAGCAAAGCCTATAGATGTTTTAATCTAAGACTGAAGAAGATCATTGAAAGTAATCATGTGAAGATTGATGAGAAGTTTATGATTCAAGAAAGATACTATGAATGTGCTCCTATGATTGAAGGTGAACCCAGACCCATCAGTAAGGACATAGTTATTGAAGAAATGTTTGACTGTATTGATGTTTCATGCAACAATCTTGAACCAAGTGAAGAAGAATCACAAATTATAGATGAGAGTGTCACTCCTAAGAACTCAAAATACACATCCAAATACCACTCTAAGGAAGACATCATTGGAGATTAGAGCGCTAAAGTCTTGACAAGATCCAGAGAAAAAGGTTCAACCATTGATGAAGAGGTATGCTTACTTTCACAGTTTGAACCCTTATGTGTTGAAGATGCATGTAATGATTCAGATTGGCAAAGTGCTATGAAAGAAGAATTGGACCAGATAATCAAGAATGATACATGAGAACTGGTCCCTAGACCTCATGAAAAAAATGTGATTGGAACAAAGTGGATATTCAGGAACAAAATGAATGAAGAAGACACAGTGGTAAGAAACAAGGAAAGATTAGTATGTAAAGGATATGTGCAGAGAGAAGGAATAGATTACACTGATACATTTTCCCCTGTGAAAAGACTAGAAGCTATCAAATTGTTTTTGGCTTATGCAACATTCAAGAACTTTAAAGTATATCAAATGGATGTCAAGTCAACCTTTTTGAATGGTGTCTTGAAGGAAGAAGTCTACATAGAGCAGACTGAAGGATTCAAACTGTCAGACAAACCAGACATGGTATGCAGACTAAAGAAAGCACTTTATGGACTTAAACAAGCCCCAAGAGCTTGGTATGAGAGACTTGATGGTTACTTAACAAATATAGGATTCAGAAAAGGAGCAGCAAACTATAACTTATTTATAAGAGAGACAGATGAAGGATTACTATTCGTTGCTATTTTTTTATGACATTATCTTTGGAGGTAATGATAAACTTAGTGAAGAATTTGCCAAATAGATGAAAAGTGAGTTTGAAATGAGCATGATTGGTCCTCTCAAATATTTCTTGGGATTGAATGTAAAACAAACTGACAAAGGCATATTCATAAATCAATCTAAGTATGTAAAGGAGATATTGAAGACTTTCAAAATGGAAGATTGCAAACCAGCAAGCACCCCCATGATAACATGAAGCAAGCTTTCTAAAGAAGATTATTCCACATCAGTTGACAAGACACTATACAAATATATGATTGGAAAACTCATATATCTCACTCAATCTAGACCAGACATTTCCAATGCAGTTGGCATTGTTGGAAGATTTGCAACTGAACCTAAAAAAAATCATCTAATGGAAATAAAAATAATATTCAGATACTTAAAAGGGACTATAGACTATGGCTTATGGTATCCTAACTCAGAAAATATACAACTTCATGTATATACAGATGCAGATTGGGTAGGTTGTATTGATGACATAAAGAGCACATCAGGAGGAGCAATATTTCTTGGAGACAGGTTAGTCACTTGGACAAGCAAGAAACATAATTGTATCTCACAGTCAACAACAAAAGTTGACTGTGTTGCAATAGCTTTGAATTGTTCAACAATGGTTTGGATCAAACAGATGATTAAAGACTTTGGTATTCAGATTGATTATCCTATTTTTATTCACTTTGATAACACTAGTACTATCAATATGTCAAAAACCATGTGATGCACGCAAAGACATAACACATTGAGATCAAATATCACTTTCTAAGAGAAAAATTTGTAGACAAAGAAGTAAATTTGGATTATGTGAGCACTAAAGAACAACTAGTAGATATCTTTACAAAGCCTCTATCAAAAGATAATTTTGAGTATCTTAGGCAGAAGCTGTGAGTAATTCCCTTTCTCGAGTCTGATTAAAACTTGCAGAAAGAACATCAGTCCTTGGTGACTGATGAATGGTTGACTACTCTACTTTTGGAGTAGTACCTGTGATTAATGGTTTTTGGCACCCTTTGCCATTCATGTCAAAGGGGGAGTATATAGTAAGGGGGAGCATATACTCTAGGGGAGTATACAGTCAGAAGAACAACAATAGTGAGGAGGAACCTTTGATGAGGATATTGAGAAGATTTTAAAAAGAAGGAAGACACTTTGAGTTGATGATATCATTTGTTTCCATCAATTTCAAAGGGGGAGATTGTTGGAGATTTTCTTCTATGCAAATATTTGATTGTATGTTTGTCATTGATGACAACATATAATACACAATGGTGTTATATATACAATTATTAGTATAGATGTTTTGGAGCTATGCATGTTTATTTTCATGATGTATACATGTTCTAGATGCTATGTGCATTAACGCATAGTCAAATATGAAGGCGCAGTTGAATTATGTTAATCAGTTATGGCAGTTACAGTTTGTGGAGATTATCTGTTAAGAGCCAACGTAATTACAATATTTCTTGAGTTGCGCCTATCTTTGGGATATGCATGTTTACATTCATGTTTAGTTATGAGTTATTGATGATTAGACAAAGGCACCAATTTTTTTTTAACAGAATAGTAATGTTAGAGTTAATTTGGTGAAGACGACTTTGTGAAGCATTGGGTCTATTCACTTTGAGTTGCGTGGTTCTAACTTTGATTGCATGATTATTTAAGCTAACAAGGAAGTTTCTGAAGTGTTTCCTACATCCGTTGTGACCTTATCCTTGGTGAAGATATATATACAAGTTCAAATGCAATCGCTAAGTGTCAAAAATGGAGTGAAAAAGAAAAGACAAAATAGAGCAGAAAGTTAGACAGAATAAGTTGAAGTTCTATGTGAAGAAACAAAAGAAGATTACAATTCATTGGAAATGATCAAGATAACAGGTCTACTCAAATAGTTCATTTACCAGATATAGTGTATACCTATTCAACTGAAGGTTGTAGCCTTCATTATTTCAACAGTGAGCTTTTGGATAGTGAGTCCTCACCCCTAACAGGGTTATTTGTAAAAGACTCCTAACAGGGTCCAACCTTTAAATAGGTCACTGTACTTCTTGCATTATAAAGATCAAATCCTAATAGGGTTGTAAGATCTTCTAATAGATATCATTAAAAACTAGTACATATATTTGTGGGTGCTAATTCCCACCGAGGTTTTTACCTAATTGGTTTCCCCATAACCAAAATTGTGGAGTTCTCTATTGTGTTATCTGAATGTGCATTTTCTTTATGTTAATTTATAATTAAGTGGAGAAAAGAATTAAATTAGCTGATAAATAATTCACCCCCCCTCTCAGTTATCCTTTGGGACTATTCTAACAACATCAAGTGGGAGTAATGTTTAAATGTAGGCACAGGAACACCATTCTGAACATCCACCAGTGCATTGTGGATGGCATCAACCACATAACCTACATAATCATAATTTGTGTTGACCTCTGGATGCTGAATGTCCATGACCATCATTAGTAAATCAGAAGGTATGGTTGAATCTCCATCAAATCCCAAAACCTTTCTCAATCCATAAACCATGCACCTCGTATAATTATGAAAGGAGAGATCAAATGGTGGCTATATTCGTTAGGAACTGCAACCAACTTTTGGTCTACCCTAGGCATATACCTTGGCATTTCATGTCATTTTATCAACTTATGATTCTTCTCATAGTTAGCATTCATCTTATCCAAATTAATCTCTATGCATATTGCACCAAAATTCTTGAGAACCTCCACAACAGTCCTTTTGTCTATGGCTACTAGGGTTTCCTTATTTGTTTTCTGAATTATCCTAAACACAGGACAATAGCTCTTTGCTAGCTCTTTGATTAAGTCCACATCAACATATACATCAGGAAGAATCTAGCTTAGACATGTTTAGATTCTAGGGATTTATCATAGGAATTGACCTGACTCTACTATTCCAAAATAGTGGAACAGAGAATTACCCAAGAAATTTAGAGTGAAAACATTTCAGCATTGGCACCATCTATCTTTCCACTCCATCCAGTTTGTACTGTTGGAAATAGAAGTTCCTAGTAATAATTTTTCAAATTCACCAGGGTACTTCCTCACTGCAACTTCTTTTTTACCAAAATCCTTTGACACCCTGCTTGAAGTTGCTTGACTCATCCTGACTCTCACAAAATTGAGCTCTCACCACACTAATGGAAAACTTGGAAATTGAGCTCAGAAAACAAGCTTCTACTAAAAAATATTCAGAATCTCTCAGAAGCATAAAATAACTGTACATAATCTAAGCACAATCATGCAAATTTATAACCAATCACATCCATCTATTTTTAGGTTCACCACAATTCTCTCACACTTGTATAATACTATCATTTGGCAACTGCAACTAATTTTGTCATTAATTCAAACTTGAGTGTAGTGGCTGGAACCGAGTATGCATTTTTCTTTCTATGCCATTTTAAAATTATTAGGAATTAGACACATGGCAGCCTATCAAACACTCACAACACAATCCATGATCCTTTTGTTCTCTTCGAGAGTCAGCCATAATGTCTTTCCTTCTTCCTTAGTCGTGCACTCACAACACATTTACCTAAGACCATGATCATCTACCAAGTGAGCGATGTTTGTTGTTTTCACCTAGATCTTCAGCCGCACACTCGCAACACTTTCTTAAATAATATATTCATTAATTTTACTTATATCTTCTATTAATCATGCACTCGTGGTGTAAGATTTACTTGTGTTTAACCTCCGGGAGTGAGTGACAACCACAAGAAAAACATAAATTTAACTATCACATAGTTGTGAACCAAAAGGCTAAAGGATAACTTACATGGTGAGTGAGAGACAACATCATTTAAACCACAAACTAGATTGTGTCACACAATCAAAAACAAAAATTGTTGGATGATGTCAATTTTGGTTACTGATCATGCTATTGATATTCATGTTTTGTCACTGATGTCAACCTATATTTCTATGGAGAAGACAGACTGGCTACTTAACTGAAAGGAGTGTACAGACACTTTACAGATGATTCAAAACTATCTAAGTTGGATTTATGCAGAAGGATGTGTGTTGACCTTATTCCTAAGGTCATTTGGATTTATGTTACATTTTGTGGATGTTACAATTGATTTTGTGAAGACTGGTTTTCTAGACTGTAACTATGATTCTGGATAGAGCAGGTCTCTGTGTTTCAAGTATGTCTTTTTGGCAAAGATATTTCAGAAATTGTGAGCTTACTGGTGGAAAACTGACATATGTTAGAGTAATGGGTTGAGTTTCATTGTTTATTGGATACTGATGATGTCAGCTATGGCGTGTATTCTAGAGAAGACCTATTTCCTGGCTGACTTCAGATATGTAGCATCTGAAATTAATTGTGAGCATGAATTGCGGATCTGGAAGTGTATGTGATGGATTTTAAATGTTGTATACTTTTCTTAGATATCATGTGTATCTTAGCAAGGGGCTATGTAATTATTTGTATGATGGAAAGCCTTAATTGGCCGACCTAATTAATTATGTATTAGCAAAGCTTAACTGGCCGACCTAATGAACTATTGTTAGAGGATATATGTGAATGATAATTTATTGTGAAGTGTGATAGAGAAAAGAAGGGCAGATATGTGTAGAAGCTGTGAAGCTTGTTGACTACTGGATATAGAGTAGAGTTGATACTTCATTGGAACTGACCAAGAAAAGACAATTGCTATCAAACAGTTCATTGATTGTGTATTTTCTTTATACACTTGTGCAGATTGTAAATCCTTGAGGGTGGCTTTAACCTTGTTTGGGCAGTGTGCCTTGGTAGTGAGCCTACTATTTTATTTGACTCCTAATAGGGCCTATCTCCTAATAGAGACTGTGTAATGTAATGTTGTAACAAGCTCTTAACATGGCTAATATATTTTAATAGGGATACTATACTCTCAGTACATTATTTGTGGGTGTTAATTCCCATCGGGGTTTTACCTTTAATAGGGTTTCCTCAACAACAAATATTGTGTTATGGTGTTGGCTATTATTGTTTTATCATTTGCATTTGCAGATTTGATTTATAAATTATAAAGTTTAATAATCTATATCACAACTAATTCACCCCCCCTCTTAGTTGTCTTGTGGATCATTATTCCTAACAATTGGTATCAGAGCTATTGGTCCTCAGAGATAAAGTTTAACAGATTGAGGTGATCTTGAAGATGACTTAGTACAGTAAGGATAGTCCAAAGTTTGATCCTGAAAAACTTTGACAGTTGGTAGAACAAGATGAGAACCCATTTGCTATGTCTGGGAATTGATTATTGGATGATAACAAATAAGAAGGAAAAGATAGTGACTAAGGATAAATTAGAGAAAGCCACTGATGATCAAAATAAGCTATTCTCATGCAATATGGTTGCAAGGGAATCCTTAATTAGCGCACTATCAGAAGGAGAATTTACTGAAGTAAAAGATTTGGACTCTGCACATGAAATTTGGTCAAGACTGGAAGCACTATATGTTGGAGACAAGTTTACAAAGCAAGAAAAGTTACAGAACTAGAAGACAAAGATGGAATCACTGAAGATGAGAGAAGATGAGAACATTAGAGCATATGCATAGAGAATTACTAAGGTGCTTACTGGTATTAGGAACTCTGGAGGAACTTACAGTGAGGAAGAAGTGATTGCAAAGATACTCATATCTTTGACACCTATATATAGAACCAAGGTTCAAGCTATAGAGTAGATCATACCTTTGACACTGAAACTCACTAGAGAGATGTTGATTGGCAAGCTAACTACATTTGAAGATGTAGAATTGGGAGACACTTTACCTAAGGTTGAGTCAACATTTAAAGCAACCATGCACAAAATCAAAAGAATCTTACCTGGAAATACAAGCACAAGTAGTAATGACCTAAGAGAAGAGCTTGGAGCCTATGCTGATGAATGGGAACAAATACAGGAAGAAGAAAGGAATCTAGATGAAATTGATACACTGATTTCTAGAAGAGAAAATAGAGGTAAGGGTAAGTTTGAGGGAAAATTACCTTTGAAATGTTTTTCATGTAACAAGATCGGTCATTTTGCATCTAGATGTCCTACAAGAATTCCAAAGCACAAACTTAAGTTTTTCAAATCTAAATTCTCAAAGGACAAGGAATGTTATTATGCTAGTGAAGGTATATCTAATGATGAAGATGGTGACTATGGTGAAATTGGATTTATTTCTATTAAAGATGATGAACCTATGCATGAAGAAAAAGCCTTAGTATCTTGAGTTGAAAAGAAATCTGAATGGGTCATAGATGTGGTTGTTCAGATCATATGACTGGAGATAAAATTAAGTTTGTGAGTTTAAAAAAACATAATGGTGGTGTTGTTAGATTTGGTGACAATACTCCTAAACTTATTATTGGAATTGGATCTATTTCCTTGGATGGAAATACTAACACTGGAAATGTATTACTTGTTGATGGAATCAAGCATAATTTGTTGAGTGTTGGATAGTTAGTGGACAAGGGTTATCAACTGAACTTCATCAATGGAAAATGTTCTATCAAGAGTAAGATAGGAGACATGATAGAACTTGGTACAAAATCCAGAGGTAATGTATTTGAATTGAACACATCTAAAGCTTATTTTTTTATTGCAAAGGTTGATGACAGTTGGCTATGGCACAAACGATTTTGTCATGTTAATTTTGATAATATTGTGAAGGCAAGTATGATAAAAGCAGTGAGAGATCTACCTAGAATTGTAAAGCCATCTAACACTATGTGTAGAGAATGTGTTATGGGGAAACAGACTAGAAGCACCTTTAAGAGAAAATATTATTTAACAAAAGAAAATTTAGATCTGGTGCATAGAGATGTGTGTGGTCCTACAAGAACAAGATCATACTATGGTGAAATATATTTTATACTTTTTGTTGATGAATTTTCTAGAATGATGTGGGTTACATATTTGAGAGAAAAATCTAAAGCATTTGACAAGTTCAAGCTATTCAAAGAGAAAGTTGAGAATGAATCTAGTTTAAAGATGAAGTGTTTGAGATTAGACATAGGAGGAGAGTTCACATCAGAACTGTTTAATACATACTATGAAGAAAATGGAATACATAGACATACTTCAGCTCCTAGAACTCCACAATAGAATGGGATAACAGAGCAAAGAAACAAAACCATATTAGATGCTGCAAGGACTATGTTAATGGAAGGAAATGTGTCACATGTTCATTGGAGAGAAGCAGTTGGCACTGCTGTGTGTAACCACCTGAATTTGGTCTGTTGTAACTGTGGACCCTATTTTCCCTAAGTGTGATCAAACCCTCGATTTATGTCCAAACGACCCTGTTACTTCTTGGCATAATTCTTTAAATCAATTTAATATCCTAGGTGATTTTTATCACTGATTTATATTAACTATTATAGCCATACAATTCAAATCAATTTCAACCAATCAAATCAAATCAAAATCAAACATGGCTATAGTATTTAATTATAAAGGAATTAAATAAATCCCTAAATCAAATACCCACTTGCAATTAACCCATTCCCCTAGCCTATTTAATTTAATTTAAATGGCTATAGTCCCCTAATTATTAAAAATCAATTTCATTGTTTAAATAATTAATTCCTATATTTCTCGATGAATTAAATAAGTTCATTTCATTTATTAATATTCCCCTAAACCCCAGCCTAACCTATCTTAACCACTTCTACCCTAGGTTCTAACCCTTCCCAACCCATTCACCCATGCTAATCTAATCCTAATCCTAAATTCTATCCTAACCCACCTCCTAATGTTGTCACATTCCATTAAGGAATACTTAGCAACTCCACCCACTTGAGAAAGTCCACTTTCTCAA
>MU213385.1:139100-149113 GCA_018584345.1 Thuja plicata
GAAGCCATTGAAACATTGAAGAAACCAAGGTATGTCAAGAAAAACCATCCTGAAGATCAAATTATTGGTGATGCAAGCACATGCATGGTGACTAGATCTAAAGTTAGAGATGAAATCTATTTTATTTCTCAAGTTGAACCAGAGTCTACTTATGAAGTATGTAAAGATGAATCTTGGACTAAATCCATGGAAGAACTAGAACAGATAAAGAAAAACAACAATTGGGAATTGGTTCCAAGGCCTACAAACAAAAATCTGATTAGCACTAAGTGGGTTTTTCAGAAATAAGATGGATGAGGAAGGCACAATAGTAAGAAACAAGGCTATACTGGTATGTAACGGCTACTCAAAACAAGAAGGCATAGACTATGTAGAAACATTTGCACATGTTGCTAGATTGGAAGCTATGAGACTATTCCTTGCTTATGTTGCACATAAAGACTTTAAAGTGTATCAGATGGATGTGAAGTCAGCATTCTTGAATGGTGATCTAGAAGAAGAAGTGTACTTTGAGAAACCTGATGGTTTTCCTTTGACAGATGATGAGAACATGGTTTGCAGACTGAAGAAGACACTGTATGGACTAAAACAAGCACCGAGGGCATGGTATGCAAGACTAGATAAACATATACTTCATCTTGGTTTCAGAAAAATGCAGACAATAATTTGTTTTTGAGAACTAATGAAGATATAATCTTAATTATAGAAGTTTTTATTGATGATATCATTTTTGGAGGAAATGATAAAATGAGTAAGAAGTTTGCTAAAGAAATGGAGACTGAGTTTGAAATGTCAGTGATTGGTGAGATGAAATTTTTTCTTGGTTTGCAAATTAGTCAGAGTAAGAATGAAATATTTATATCTCAGACCAAGTACCTTAACAAAATGTTGAAGAAATTTGGAATGGAAGATTGTAAACCTATTGGTACACCCATGGTAACAGGAAAAAAATTGACTAAAAGTGATGAGACTCAAAGTGTTGGGCAGACTAAGTACAAATCAATGATTGGTGGTCTAGAATATCTAACACATACTAGACCATATATTACCATTGTAGTTGGAATTAAGGAAAGATATCAAGTAGATCCTAAGGAGACACATTTTCTGCTGTGAAAAGAATTTTCAGATATTTGAAAGGAACTATAGAATATGGATTATGGTATGAAAAATCTGATGATTTTACATTGCAAGATTTTACTGATGCTGACTAGGTAGGTAATGTGGATGATAGGAAGAATACAAGTGGTGGTGTATTTTTTCTTGGAAAAAGGATGGTTTCTTGGTTGAGAAAGAAGCAGAACTGTATTTCTCAATCTACTGCTGAGTCAGAGTGTGTTGCTACTGCAATAAACTATACACAAGTTGTTTGGATGAAACAAATGCTAAAGGACATTGGAATAATTTTTGAAGAGCCAGTGATTATCCATTGATAACACTAGCATAGTGAATATGTCAAAGAATCTTGTAATGCATTCAAAGATTAAACATATTTCCATCAAGTATCATTTCTTGAGGTAGAAGGTAGCAGATACAGAGATTAAACTGGAGTATATTAGCACAAAGGAACATATAGAAAATATATTTACTAAAACTCTGCCAAAATATGCTTTTGAATATCTCAGAGGCATGCTTGGGGTGATGGCCCCTCCTAGTGAAAACTAAAATGATGAAGATGTGCATTAGTCCAGTGGATCTTAGAGCTATATCATTCTCTGGACTTGATGTATGGATCTACTCCTTAGGGGGAGTGATCGTAGAAGAATACTATGGACTACATTTGGGTGATCTTGCACCTAGCTGATTGGACATGAAGATTTGAAAAATATACATCTCACAGAAGAATAAAGGTGAATTATGGCACCGTTTTCCATTGCTTCCAAAGGGGGAAGAAATCTATGTGAAAATCCCTACTATTTTTGGGAGATTTGTGTTGAGGATATTGAGAAGATTGTATTGAGAGAGAGTACTTTTGGGTTGATGCATATGGATTTTCCCAAATGTTGCCATCAATGCCAAAGGGGGAGACTGTTGGATGATATCAATTTTGGTTACTGATCATGCTGTTGATATTCATGTTTTGTTACTGATGTCAACCTATATTTCTATGGAGAAGATAGACTAGCTACTTAACTGAAAGGAGTGTACAGACACTTTACTAATGATTCAAAACTATTGAAGTTATATTTATGTAGAATTATGTGTGTTGAAATTATTCCTAAGGTCACTTGTCTTTATGTTACATTCTGTGGATGTTACAATTGATTTGGTGAAGACTGGTTTTCTGGACTATAACTGTGATTATGGATAGAGAAGGTCTCTATGTTTTGAGTATATCTTTCTGGCGAAGATATTTCAGAACTTGCGAGCTTATTGGTGGACATCCAACATATGTTAGAGTAATGGGTTGAGTTAAAATTTTGATTGGATACTAATGATGTCAACTGTGGCATGTATTCTAGATAAGACCTATTTCCTGGCCAACTTCAGATATGTAGTGTGTGAAATTAAATGTGAGCATAAATTGCGGATCCAAAAGTATATGTGATGGATTTTAAATGTTATATACTTGTCTTAGATACCATGTGTATCTTAGCAAGGGGCTATGTAATTATATTTATGATGGAAATCCTTAATTGGCTGACCTAATTAATTATGTATTTGGAAAGATTAACTGGCTGACCTAATGAACTATTGTTAAAGGATATATATAAATTATAATTTCTTGTGAAGTGTGACAGAGAAAAGAAGAGAAGAAATGTGTGGAAGCTGTGAAGCTTTTTGATTGCTGGACATAGAGCATAGTTGATACTTCATTGGAATTGACCAAGAAAAGACAATTGCTATCAAACATCTCACTGATTGTGTATTTTATTTATACACTTGTACGGATTGTAAATCCTTGAGGGTGGATTTAACCTTCTTTGGGAATTGTGCCTTGGTAGTGAGCCTACTATTTTCTTTGACTCCTAACAAGGTCTATCTCCTAACAGGGACTGTGTACTGTAATGTTGTAACAAGCTCCTAACGGGGCTAATATCTTTTAACAGGGATACTATACTATTAGTATATTATTTGTGGGTGTTAATTCCCACCAGGGTTTTACCTTTAACAGGGTTTCCTTGACAAAAAATATTGTTTTATGATGTTGGCTATTACTGTTTTATCATTTACATGTACAGATTTGATTTATAAATTATAAAGTTTAATAATCTATATCACAACTAATTCACCCCCCCTCTCAGTTGTCTTGTGGACTGTTATTCCTAAAAAAAATAACTTAACTGCCAACCATGCATGACTAAGTGACAATATAGCTTTCTGTTTACTCTCTTAATCACATAGTTAAAGAAAAAAATGCAATTACACTTGCGACTATGCGACATAGCCAATAAAATCATTGGTCACTCACTGACACTACTAACTGACAACATGACTAAACATGCGCAACTACATGATTAAAGAAAAAGGCAAAAAGCACTTAAGATCATATCTGGTTATCAATTGCATCTAGTCAGCAAAGGCTCATATTTTGGGAATAAGATTGCATCCTAGATACTGCATCGCATATGGTAATAATTTAGGATCGCATCTGGTTTTGAAGCTTTCCCTTTTGATTTATCAAATCCTAACAAGTTCAACCAATTGTGCTTTCTCTGTTTGTAACCTAATAAGTGTTTTTAGGTACCTTTTAACAGGTTTCATGGAGTTGGATTAGAAAAGTACTAAATGTGGTTTTCGTAAGTTCCCAAACCCATTCCATCTTGACTTCTATTTTCCCTATTTTCACAACTTAAAACTATTTCTTTCCACTTGATAAACAACTAGCTATTATGCTCTTTTCCTCTTGAGGAAAATCATAAAATCAGACGTTGTCTTATCATTTGTGACAAAATTGGGAGTACATGAACAAAAAACACATCATTTAATTCATTTTGGAAAGTAATTGAACAAACACAAAGCACTAAATTATGTGGGATCAATGAACAAAATCGTCTAATTACTTTTGGGAATCAGTAATTGAACAAAACAAAGCATTAAATCATTGTGGTTAATTGGACAAAACAAACTTTCCCTTTCCATTTTCTTTAAATAGGAATCATTAAACCAAGCTCAACATAGCTTGGAAGAAAAGAACTTTGTTTATAAGTGCTTGAGGAGAAAACAACATGGACTAGGAGAGTATGCTCTTCTTCTTTTGAAGAATCATAAATCTAGAAATCCTAAGCTCGCCAATCCTAGTTACCAATCTTTTAATAGTAGAGTGCCTGCGGGTTGAGGAAAAAATATCCTGGGAACAACCCAAGTGAGGACAGGTCTTACACCGACCCTTCGCACTCACTATAAATAGTTGCTTCCTTGTAGGCAAAAGCCTCAGAAGATGGAACTAGTTTTGTTCTTGGAATTTGGACATCATTTCTTGAACATATCAGGGTATATATAGAGTGGAGCCACTTGAATCTTGCTTGTGAGACTATATATATTCAGGTACTCATAGGGATATACACCTCAATTTTGCCTTGTACAATTCTATGGGGGACAGTTTCGAATAGATTGCCCGATAATCTACAACACATTCAACTGAAAGAATTCCTGATTCATCCCCGAAAGGGTGATATTCTTTGTGCAAGGCAAAAAGTAATTGCCCCAAGACACTCACCATATTGTGCCCTCACTTTCATTTGGAGTTGGCTAATAAAGCATCATGACTGGATCCATTGCGTGCTTGGTGATGGCTGTGCTCTGATTAGCATTTGAGTGTGTGCCTAAGTCAACGAGCAAACAATTTTCATCCTATACCTAGAAAATAGGAAAAAGATGTGTGTTTGATCCACCCCTTTAACAATGTAAAATTGTCTAACATGTCAGAAAGATCATTAAAAAGATAATCTCCTCATAACAATCAATAAATTTCATACCCTAGAGTACAAAGTGTCTTTCACGTCCAACAAAAACCCTTGAATGCAATTTGGAGACAAACAAATTCACATTCCTCAAAACACAAATTTTTCAAAATGGACCAAAACTGACAAGTCCATCATAAGATTGCATCCAGGATTTCCTGAGTCATATCTTTTATTTAGGATCGTATCTAGTAAATAAGATCACATTTAGTCAAGAAACAAGTCGCATCTAGTTTTCTAGGATAGTATCCAGGGTTTAGGATCGTATCTGGTTCTGTCAGAGGCTCGTATCTAGGAGCTTGCATCCTGGGTAGTGGGCATTTCTAGTAGCTTTTTCTAGGAGGTCTCAGTTGTTTTAGGTACCCTTTTTGCTCTCTAGGTGGTCCCTGTTGTCTCTTCTGGTCTCCCTGCTGTTATTTTCAACATTTTCGAAAACATTTAACTTGCATGCTCAGTCAGTCTTTCACGATCAATTCAATACATGTGGTCTACCCATTCTCTATCAAACAACTTGGTTCCCAGCTCACTATTAGGGAATTCTAACCCTCTGATTCTGGAATCATTTACATCCACCAAACAAGCAGTTACTTCTACCTAGACACACCCACTTGAACGATCTAGAATCCTTGCTAGTACTATTGGGAAACATTGACGAAGTTGAGAAAAAAACTTCATGGTTAACATAAGATGCAACAAGTACACAATTGAAGGATCCGAAGTGCCTCCTAAAACATCACACTTTCAAGGAGAAACTTCTCGCAATTCCCTATTTGATCTTGATTCACCTCAAATGGGTAGCAACACTAACGATTGGAGTAAAGCCTTTGAGGGTTATGACGATGGCAAACAAGCACAATCCATAGGCACAGAAGAGGAAGAAAGACCCAGGTTTGAACGTAATCTGTTTGGGTTAGATAGTGATGAAGAAATCCCTGAAGATGAATACAAGAAGCTAAAACAAAGCAAAAGAGTCCACAAACTATTGGAACGAATAATTGGAGATGAAAAGGAAAAATACTTCCTCCATTTAGCATCCATGGGTGTCAAATTACCCCAAGATTAAAATGTGAATGATCTCAAAGAAAAGGAGATACCAAACCCCATATCCATCCTTACTAAATAGCTCAATCAAATGCAAACTGAGCTCACAAATCTCAAACAAGAGAAGGATAAACCAAAAACAAAATACTCTTTGGACGCCATTTGTCCATTTCCTTTTGATAAAAGTATCACAAGGGTTCCATTTCCTCCTAATGTGGAAAAACCAAAATATGTCAAATACACAGGGGAAACTAATCCACATGACCATGTGAGAGAATTTTGTGCTCTTAGCATTGAGTATATGCATGAACCCACTTACCTCATGCGACTGTTTCCAAGCAGTCTAGGAGGAAATGCCATCGAGTGGTTTTCCAAATTAAATCCTAAAGTCAAAACATTTGAGGAGTTAATGCAATGGTTCATTCAGCACTACTCCTACAACATCCAGCATGATGTCACCATGATGGATATCTGTAATACCAAGCAAAAAAGGGAGAATCCTTTACACACTTCCTACAAAGATGGAGGAAGATCTTTGCACGATATTCAAGAGTCATCCCTGAAATAGAAAATATGGACATCTTTGTTAATAATCTCATACCTAAATTGAGCTATGCTCTACAAATGCAAGATTCTCCTAGCTTCGATAGGATGATTAAGAATGCTCTCTGTATCAAAGAGGTCATGGTTAAAAAGAGGGAAATCACCCTTCAAAACAAAAACAAAGGCAGTAGCTCCAACTCAAAACCTAAATGGTGGAAGCAGAATAAAAATGTTGTTAATGACAGAGTGGTTGATGCGTCCAACATTAATTCTAAAAATGAAGCATGCAATCTTACCAATGGTATGTAAGCAAGCAAGGAGGCTAAAATAACACCTCCCATTCTGATGCAGGAGCATCCCAGGGTAGTTGGCTATCCTGCATGTTTGGGAGATTTGATGGAGTTTTGTGGACTTATTTTCATGTGTGATGGATTTGGTAGAGCTGTGTGAACCTACTTGGGTCTCGGGTAATTAGTTTTGATGTATTTAATGGAACTTGGCATGGTCTTGGTTGCTTGGCATGGACTAGGAGGAACTCAACCTTACTTAGGAATTTGGTGCCTATTACAGGCCGTATAAGTGATTTTCCACAAAGAGTTAGAGGATGTAAATTTTAGGGATTGAAGAGGGCCTAGATTTCTACCTACGGTTTGAAGCATGAGTCCTAATTCATCCAGAGCTAGGAGCTATCGCGATTTTACTAAGACATCAATTTTAGACATTTAATTTTTGTTGTTGGCTAACTTGTGGCATTTAATTTATGTGTTTGTATTTAATTTATGTTCAGGGCTGACCTGTGGGTTAGATTGGTATAATTAGGGGTTGTGGAGGAAGTCTTTAGTCATTATTAATTCATCCTGAAGAAGAGGAAGAGGTAGAGGAGCAAGTTTTGAGAAGAGCTAGTGGCTATGGCTTGGGGGACAAGGGGATTGCTTGGTGGACTTGCGAGCACAATTTTAGATCTTCCTTGGGGGCTCCTACCAGTGTGTAGATCTAGACTAGCTAGGATTATTCATCCACCTGGGAGAAGAGGAGGTGGTTGTGGAGCGAGTTTTGAGAGGAGCTAGTGGCTGCGGCTTGGGAAACAAGGAGATTGTTTGGTGGGCTTGCGAGAACAAGTTTAGATCTTCCTTGGGTGTTCCTACTAGTGTGTGGATCTAGACTAGCTAGGGTTTCATTTGGATCTTGCGAGATCTTATGAAGTTTCTATTGTAATTGCATTTTATTTGGCCGTAACCCGGAAAGCCTTACAGCCGGGCATGTTGGATGAAAATATAATGATTCTATTATGAGTATTTGCATTGTGTGGATATAAATCTCTGTGTTGTTATTTATATTCCATTGTGTGGTTATTGGTTGGGGCCTAGGAAATCTCCATTGGGGATCCTCCTGCCTTGACCTTCATCAGATGGTATCAGAGCATAGTTGTTTTTGAGTGTGTGGAAGGAGTGCCGAATGTGAGGCAATTTACACCAGGACCTTGGGTGGAGTTTATCAGAGTGTGGTTATTCTTCAGTGTGTGGACAGAGCACTGAATGTGAGGCAGTTTGCACCAGGACCTACAGTAAAGGTTGGATCTAGTTGGTGATTCATTGTAGAGGGTTTGTAAAGATCTTAGAAGATGGCTCTAAGAAGATTAGACCCTGCGATGATTGCAAAACTCCATGATGTGGTAGAGAAGAATATTTCAAATACTTTTGCTCAGATGGAAGCTAGATTGACTAATCAAGTTAAGGAATAGATGGTTGAGAGTCATCCATCTTTGGACAAATTTCATAAGAGAGTTTGAGAGATCTTGAAAGCATGGAGCTGGAGTCTACTGATTAGGAAGTGAGTTGTCTAGCCGGTTAGAAGACTTGTTCGAGAGAGAAGAGGGAATAGCAAGGTTGAGATGGAAGTTGGTTTTGTTGATCAGTGTGTGGAGTTTGATACGGAACCTGTAGAGCAACTTGTGGTTGTTGCTGAGGAGCTTCCTAACCATGTTGATGCTATGGTTGAGATTGGTTTTCATGATTAGTTGGTTGAGTCTGACATGGAAATTGTGGAGCACTTGGTCATGGATAATCAGGTTGCTAAGGGTGATGATCCATATGTTGGTGATATGGATGTTGTTGATATGGATTTTGTTGGTGTGGATTCACTAGTTGTTGATGTGGTTGAGGATCTACATGATACTGCGGATTTGTATGTTCCTGATGTGGACCTGTTGGTGGTTCGCATGGTTGAGGATTTACATGTTTCTAATATGGTGGATTTAAGCTTACATTTTTCTGATGTGGATTTTAGGTTTGATGACATTTATGGTTTTGATAAGTTATAGAGGTTATTGGTGAGGTACTATGTTCAGTTTGTTCCTGCGAGTGAGCATGCTGATTGGATGGTTGACATTCTAGTGGTTGACAGATGGATGTGGATCTAGATGATTTACATGTTGGTTCTATTGTCCTTGTTTAAGTGGAAGCCTTTGGTGAAGATCAAGATGGTCGTGGATATTTCATCAGGTGTCAAAGTATGAGGCATACTTCTTTTCACACCTAGGGAGTCTGATGCAGGAGCATCCCAGGGTAGTTGTCTATCCTACATGTTTGGGAGATTTGATGGAGTTGTGTGGACTTATTTTCATGTGTTATGGATTTGGTAGAGTTGTGTCGACCTACTTGGGTCTCGGGTAATTGGTTTTGATGTATTTAATGAAACTTGGCATGGTCTTGGTTGCTTGGCTTGGACTAGGAGGAGCTTGGCCTTGCTTAGGAATTTGGTGCCTATTACAATCCATATAAGTAATTTTTCACAAATATTTAGAGGATGCAAATTTTATGGATTGAAGAAGGCCTAGATTTATACCTATGATTTGAAACACAAGTCGTAATTCATCCGGAGCTAGGAGATATCGCGATTTTACTAAGACATCAATATTGGGCATTTAATTATTGTTGTTGGCCAACTTGTGGTATTTAATTTATGTGTTTGTATTTAATTTATGTTTAGGGCCAACCTGTGGCTTAGATTGGTATAATCAGGGGTTTTGGGGGAAGTCTTTAGTCATTTTTCATTCATCCTGAAGAAGAGGAAGAGGTAGAGGAGCAAGTTTTGAGAAGAGCTAGTGGCTGTGGCTAGAGGGACAAGGGGATTGCTTGGTGGACTTGCGAGCACAAGTTTAGATCTTCCTTGGGGGATCCTACCAGTGTGTGGATCTGGACTAGCTAGGATCATTCATCCACTTGGGAGAAGAGGAGGTGGTTGTGGAGCGAGTTTTGAGATGAGCTAGTGGTTGCGGCTTGGGAAACAAGGAGATTGCTTGGTGGGCTTACGAGCACAAGTTTAGATCTTCCTTGGGTGTTCCTACCAGTGTGTGGATCTAGGCTAGCTATGGTTTCATTGGGGTCTTGTGAGATCTTACGAAGTTTCTATTGTAATTGCATTGTATTTGGCCATAACCCGGAAGGCCTTACAGCCGGGCATGTTGGATGAAAATATAATGATTCTATTATGAGTATTTGCATTGTGTGGATATAAATCTCTATGTTG
>MU213385.1:150171-160343 GCA_018584345.1 Thuja plicata
TCAAAGCATATGATGAGGAAGAAAGATCCTCCCGAGGAATTATTTGTCTACCCGTCAGAGTTGGACCAATTGAGAGAGATGTTATATGTCAAGTTCTGGATCTACCACTAGCCTACAACATTCTACTTGGGAGACCATGGATCCATGAGATGCAAGCTGTACCATCCACCTATCATCAATGCATCAAATTCCCACATACTGGAATAGAGGTGACAATTCCTACAGATTCCAACTATGCTTGCA
Source organism: Thuja plicata (assembly GCA_018584345.1). Classification (NCBI taxonomy): domain Eukaryota; kingdom Viridiplantae; phylum Streptophyta; class Pinopsida; order Cupressales; family Cupressaceae; genus Thuja; species Thuja plicata. Next base: position 150,415 of record MU213385.1, read on the forward strand.
ACAATATTAAAGCAGGTAGCATGATCCCACACAACAAGGAGGCTATGGATGTAGTTACTCCTGAAACTACCAAGGACATGGTCATGAAAGGATTTAGAAAGACATTAAAACTTCAAGAAATAGGTATGGGAGAATACAAGTTGGACCTGACTCCCTCCCTAACAGAGCTTCTAGTATCACCAAGATCCTATGGAAAACCGTCACCAAGATTCACACCTCTCGTAGTATAGGAACCAAAAATACACAAGGCTAATGGTATGATAAAGGTGTCCACATCTTCTTCAGATAACACAGAAGAGTAGGCAGTCTTAAATTGGCTTTACAGAGGAGAACCAATGGACTCCGAGGTCAAAAATGTAAAAATATCCCTAGAACGGTATGGAAAGGGATATGATTTCCTCAAACAAATGGGATACAAAGGAAAAGGACCTCTTAATGAAATGGGATGAGGGATCATTGAACCTATAACCATGGAGTTCTGCATCAACAGAGATAAAATAGGATTAGGCTTCAATACCCAAACTAACAAACCTCCTTCAAAACAGAGTCCACCTTCTGAAGTAGAAAGTGATAAAATAGATGAGATAGTATTGGAACCATAGCCTTATGAGAGATTACTAAATATTGGTACAGAGAATCCTGAATATCAAGGAGAATGTTATGTGCCTAGCTTTGAGGTACCATAGGATCTTTACACTCCTTTGATAGCACAACCTCCCATTCAAGAGGTCGGAGACACCATAGCTACGATCACTCAAGAGGAACCCTGGCCACAGAATTTACACCCTAACTAGGGGAAATTGGTCACTATTACACATGTCCTAGATCTACCTCACTTTGATCTACAAGAAGCTAACCGAGTCCATCAAATAAACATTGCTGAGTATTTAAATAGATCTGATGATGATGTCACAAAATCTCATGACTATGAGTATGATCGGTTATCTATTGCTTCTAAAGAAATTGGGATAGACACAATTCATATGTTTGCATCTTCTGCAGCTCCTAGTAGATGACCTAACATCCCTATCAATGATACTAATCCTCCTGAAGCAGAAGAAGAGTTCCTTCCTCCGATCATTGACGGAGAAACTGGTGAATATATAACTCTATGGGAATTTCATAGGCTACAAGAAAGAAGCCTCATTTTACAAAGAGATGATGAGGAGCTATCTACTGATGAGTTGCTAGAGTTTGATCCATATATGCCTGACAATGACCCTTTTAACAACGATCTCACTCTTATTGACCTAGACATCGAAGACACTAACTTAACAGACTGTGTCATCTCGGTTAACAGTTTTGATACTAACACAATGCTGTCTTTCTCAAAACCTAACTCCCTAAAATTGGTACTTCCAGACCTCATTGATTGGACTGAAACAAATCCTACACCTATGCTCACATTCTCCAATGACAACTCCCTGGCTTGTTACCTTAATGCTTGTGAACCTCACCCTTCTTCCACCAATGCAAGGAGCGAGAACATGTCACAGGAAGATATCAAGTTTCTTAGTCACAAATTGAAAAATAAAAAGAAAAAGTTGACTGATGGTGAAAACCACTCTGTGGCAGTATCAGATCCCAAAATAGTAAAGAAAAAAGATGTATTCGATGGTGAAAACCTCTCAGAGGTGCCAAAGGATGAGACTCTTGATATCCTCCCTGAACACTTTCAAAAAAGATCTTCGGTATTAATTGAACCAACACAACCAGTAAACTTGGGCACTGTTGAAGATCCTCAAATAGTTCATCTAGAACAATCCCTATCAGAAGAAGAGAAGGAACACTTCACAAAATTCCTAAAGGAGAAAAAGATCAACTTTGCATAGTCCTACACTGATATGCTAGGGCTAGATCCAAATCTCATTATGCATCACTTATCTATAGCTCCTAGGATCAAGCCCGTGAAACAAAAACTTAGAAAAATGCATCCTCATGTTGCATTACTGGTGAAAGCAGAATTAGAAAAGTTGTTAAAAGCTGGATTCATTCGGGTCATTGCCTATGCAACTTGGATCTCCAATGTGGTCCCTATTTCTAAAACTGATAAATCTATTAGGGTCTGCACAGACTTCAAGGACCTCAACAAAGCATGTCCGAAGGATGATTTCCCCCTACCAAATATTAACATGATTATAGACCTTACAGCTGGCTACTAGATGTATTCCTTAATGGATGGATTCTCGGGTTATAATCAAATCAAGATTGCCCCTGAGGACCAAGAGAAAATTGCATTCACATGTGCATGGGGCACATTTTGCTGGAACGTCATGCCATTTGGGTTAAAGAATGTCGGAGCAACATATCAAAGAGCTATGACAACCATATTCCATGACATGATGTACAAAAACATGGAAGACTATGTCGATGACACACTGGCTAAATCAAAAGAAAGGGGTACTCATATTGCAGATTTAGGAAAAATCTTGGATCGCATGGAGCAGTTCCAACTTTGACTCAATCCAAAGAAATGTACCTTCGGGGTTCAATCAGGGAAGCTCCTAGGATTCATAGTATCGGCAAAGGGGATCAAGGTAGATCTGGAAAAAGTAAAATCTATTTTAGAAATGACTCCTCCTCGTAACATCAGTCAAATGAGGACACTACAAGGGAGACTCCAGTCTACCAAGAGATTTATGTCCCAACTTGCAGATAAGGTGCAACCCTTTACTAAGCTACTACATAAAGGGGTTACATTCAACTGGGATGAACACTGTGAAACCAACTTCAGAGAATTAAAGGCATACCTGGCTTCACCACCAATTCTTATGGCACCTATTCATTGAAAACCTTTGCTCCTATATATTTCTGCTACAGCTACATCCCTAGGAGTACTACTGGCACAAGAGAATGAAACAAAGAAGGAGCGAGCTATCTACTATATTAGTAGAGCTCTAGTCTCTTATGAGCTCAATTATAGCCTTATTGAGAAAGCATGCTTAGCAGTTGTCTTCGCATCACAGAAATTAAGACACTACATGCTTTCACACACAATCAAGCTCATAGCTAAGATTGATCCTCTGAAGTATGTTTTAAGCAGAACATCATTAATAGGCCGCTTGGAAAAATGGGTCCTCATTCTAAGTGATTTTGACATTGAGTATGTCAAATGGAGGGCTATCAAAGGACAAGTACTGGCGGATCAATTGGCTAATTCATTGCTCCATGATGATGTGCCATTAATAATTTAATTTCCTGATGAAACAATCATGCATCTCACCGAACATTCATGGAAGATGTATCTTGATGGGTCATTTACTCAATAAGGATCTAGAGCCGGAGTTCTCTTCATTACTCCACAAGGATATAAGATTCCCAAATCTTACAAATTAATGTTTCCATGCACCAACAATATCTTAGAATATGAAGCGTTGGTCAACGGTCTCAAGCTCGTGATAGAATGGAAGATCATTGAGATACAAATATATGGTGACTCTCAGCTAGTTATCAATCAAATCAATGGGGAATATCAGACAAAAGATGAAAAATTGATTCCCTACAAACAACTAGTTGATGATTTGAAGAAATACTTTGTCTTCATCACCTTCCAACAGATACCAAGATTAGAGAATAAAGCAGCAGATGCTATGGCTACCTTGGCATCCATGTTACAACTGGAGGAACATCAATTTTGCTATGACTTCTTGGTGGAAGAGATATCCTATCCTGCTTTTGCCAATCCAAAATATCAAGTAATCTGTGCCTTAAATACTCCCGATCAATCTCGATATGCCATTATTATTGCCTATCTTTCTGATCAAACTATTCTCGCCAATCTATCTCGAAATGAGAAATGATCCCTGATTAGGATAGCATCATGTTACCTCCTCATAACTAACAACCTATATCGACGTAGTCTCGATGGTACACTTCTTTGATGTTTAGAACTAGAAGAGTCTGATCTAGCTTTAAAAGATGTCCACAAAGCTGTATGTGGATCACACTCGAATGGATTTTCATTAGCTAAGAAGCTACTCAGAGTAGGCTATTATTGGCCTACAATGGAGAAAGATGCTATTCAATTTTCCAAAGCATGTCTTAAATACCAAACACATGGAAACCTCAACCATGCTCCTGCCAGAGAACTCATACCTTTTATAACACATTGGCCATTTCAGCAATGGGCCTTTGACTTGGTTGGATAGATATATCCGAACTCTTCTAATGGACACAAGTTCATCATTACGACCACTGAGTATTTCACAAAGGGGGTTGAATCCATGCTCCTAATCAAAGCCACTGGCAAACAGGTGGCTATGTTCATTCTAAACTACATTATTTGTAGATATGGGATACCCTCTTCAATTGTGACAGACAATGGGGGCCAATTTAAAAACCAAGACATTGAGGACCTCTGTGAACAGTTTCACATTACTCAACATTGCTCTTTGGTTTATTATCCTCAAGGTAATGGACAGGCTGAGGCATCGAACAAAAACATTCTAAAAATCCTACACAGACCTTTGAGCAAGTCTGGTAGAGACTAGCATTTACAACTAAATCTAGCACTATGGGCCTATAGAACAAGCATCAGAACACCAAATGGAGCCACACCATTCACTTTAGTCTATGGCGCTGAAGCAGTACTACCTATTGAGGTTGAAATCCCATCTTTGCGGATATCTTTACAAGGACTGGTTACTGATGAGCAGTACCGCATTGATCGGATAAATTCTCTAGACCTACTGGATGAGCGCAGAAAACAAGCATTCGATCACCTCAAAGTGTACCAAGAAAGAATGTCCAAGGGTTACAACAAGAAGGCTAAACCACGCAAGTTTGAGGTGGGGGACCTTGTCTTGAAAGAGAATCCTAAGAACCAGCCTAACAGAGAGCAGAAAGGAAAGTTTGAACCTAACTGGCTGGGGCCTTATGTTATCACTGCTACTTTTGGGACTCGAGCTTATCAATTAGCTACACCTGAGGGAGATGTTCTTGATCCTATCAATACTCTACATTTGAAGCGGTTCTATGCTTAATGTTCGGCTAGCAGATCCTGTATAGCAAAAAGTTCTTGCAAAACACCAAAAACATTCAGAAAATTGATCCTAAAGAAATCCAAAAATAGTGGAAAAGGTCCTTCAAAATGGGTATCCTTGGTGAAAACCTGATAAACAGGCACCTTGATACTACAAAAACATTGAAAAAAGCAAAAATTGAAAAAAAAATTGAAAAAGAGAAAAAGTGCCTTGATGAGCACCTGGGAAAATAGGCATCTCGGTAGCAAAAAGAAAGAAAAAGATCTTTCCAAGTGGTGAAAACCTAGCAATCAGGCATCACTTGTGTTTTGTGCTCCATCTATCAATGTGCTACTCATACTAGACCTTCATAATTTTGCCTGTGCTCATACGCTGACTTCATATTCCTACATAACTGTCTTATCCTCGCTTGGGATTTGTCTATCTTTACGTCTTAAGGAATAGGTCATTCTGCACTGGGGGCATCTTTGTTGGCATGGTTGGTCACGGTTGCTAGGTTGCTCTAGGATGGTTTGGCTCACACACACAATGTTTCTCAATACATACAAAACAATGTCACTTACTCAAAACAAAGGTGTCTTTTGACGACATGGGACATGACATTTAAACACTCACATAACATTCCTACAAAGCCATATTGGATCGCAAACATGAATGGATTATCCTATCAAGGCGCAGACATGGAACACCATATTACTTATATTTTGATTGATGAATCTTTATTGTGTTTGATAGATAAATGAACAAGTACTACTTAAACACATAGTTTTCTATTGGTTTGATTATGATTATTTAAGTGTCCTGATGATGTTTTAAACTAGGGTCATCTAAGTAATTATAAATTTTATTGGATTGATTCTCAATTTGATGGTTTATTATGTCTTCTTAGTTACTCAATGACGTCTGTACAAAGACCAAGAGTCGCAAGGATTGGGGGCATAATGTTTTCTTCATTTTCTGTGAATGGTGATTGTTTCACATGATCTTATAAATTTCACTTGACTAGGATGTTTATGGTAAGAGCTACCACTATGAGTGGATAGCCGCATATATCTCGATCTTTGTTATGTGTAAACTACGGTGAGTTTGCTACAATTTCCTTGTCTTTTTTCTGATCCATATTCTCACTAAGGTATATGAATCATAATGTACCCAAGGATATGAATTTTCAAGGTCATTGTGGGTTCAGAATCTGGTATATTAAAAGGAAGGTGACTATTTTGATGTCCTGGCTTCTATGGCTTCGTACCTAAGTCTATTTTTGACATTCCAATAAAATATAGTATTCATATTATCATAATATCAGTGGGTATTAGTGATAATTATACTATTTGATGGTATCCGTTCCAAAAGTGCCCAATGATGATAAAAATGTTGCAAATATTTGCTGAAATTAGTGACAAGTCCTAAGAGTCTTCATATAGCTGCATTTTAGAGATTTCCTGATGCATTTTTGTCCAACAATACATAACAAACATAAGGAAATTTTAATCTCAAAACATGGTTTCTATCTTCTTCTACCAATATCAAGTTAATTACATCATTTATATTACTGATATCATCCATAGCATACATTTTGCATACATTCAAAAAGAGAAACTGAAAAATACAACAATAAAATATCCATGTATTGCATTTTTACTTCTACATCCTAAGTGCATCCATACATATATTTCTGCATAAACTGGAAAATCAAAGAAAACATACATTTGCATTTTCACATAGATATCATTTGTTCACATCAGTAATATATTCATCACATCCACATTCACAAATGATGTTGTCAACTATAAACTAACTCATCACGAGATCAAGATATCATCACATGTGCAACATATACCTTTGCCACATCTACGGAAAGTAAAATGGTTACATCTACCACATGAAACATGACAGAACCAGAAACTACAAGCATGATACACATCAAAGCATAAAGAGTATCAGTGAGCATAAAGAGTATCACAGCATAAAGTGTATCAGATGTATACAAAGTGACAATACACATGAAGAAAATCAGTATGCCAAAAAGCATGAATCAGATATGTATATATGCGAATCAATGTAATGTACAAAAATGGGCTCTTAGCAGGATCTAGATATACATGTATAAATCTCAAAAATGACATGGTGCACAATATCAACTCTGGCCTGCCCCCTCTCCCTGATCAGGAGGAGGAGGAGAAGGTAGCATGAATGGCGCTGTTGGAGGTGGCATGGCCCCCTCTGACTACTAAGCTATGTGTGAAAATGTGGGTGCCATCTGACCCTTAAGAACTGCAGCATGATACAAAGCATAATAATACGTCACTCTCTATCCTTGATGGACTGTGGTCTGGGCCTGTGTATCTCTCTTAGCTCTCAACCGCTCGATTTGTCTGTCCCTATCTACTAACAATGCCTCTGCAATAGTCACTCTAGCCTCCAAGGCTATGATATGTGCTATGAGCTCCTCTCTCTCTCTTGCTCACATCGCGATAGAGGGTCCTCATCTCTACCAGGATCCTGCTCCTGTACTCTCTATCTCCACTGTCTCTACTGTCTAGAGTAAGTAAAGGGCCCAGATCTCTCTGTGGGGCCACAAACCTGTATCTTGGCCATCTTTGACCACTACCACTCAGATTTCCAGTATCCACTGCCTCACCACCTCCCCCCCGGTCATCACCATCATGTCTATCATCTGGGGGAGGATGCTTGTCGCCTCTGCCTCCATCTCTGCCACCATCATGGCCCCCATGCCTACCTGGTGCTCTGTCTCAGCCACCTCTCCCTCTGATAGCTCAGTCCTTAGGATCATAATCCAACAGCTCCTCTATACGGGGAATCATCTCCTTTGGTACTGTAAATCATGGAAATGGATGCTATAGCATGTCTGCAGCATATCCATCTGATACACCTGCATCCTCAATATCTAGGCAGAGGTCCCAGTCTATGGCTACCATATCATAGATGTCCTATGCAGCAGCCTCATAAGTCAGTTGAGCTCCCCAGTCAGCCACCTCATCCCTGATCCGCGCATACACTGCCACATCCTTTGTACGGCCCTGTCGCCACCCATACTATCTCAAAACTCTGGTAACGAGGAAGTGCTCTATGATGTACCTGGTCTAGCCAATCAAATATCTTCTCTGACACAAAAAAGGGACCTATCAGGCATCAGATGTCCATACCTCACAGTTTAGGTATGGTTTCCATACGACCTCTGTCATATCGTCAAATAAACGACGCCAGTACTCAACCTTGCCCAGGTGGGACTGCTGTAATAAACCTGCATACATATATACATAGGGCTGCTCCGGTGCCCTCTACCTATCCACAATTGCTCATGTCACTAGGATGTGCTCCAAGGCCCATACCTAAAGAATCAATATACCTACAGTCATGCTGTGGGTATGGTGGTACACAATCTCATGTAGCTCTCAATATATGTGAGCTAAAATATAGCTCCCCCAGACAAATCATTGGTGGTGGATGATCATCTACTCTACCATGCTAACCCAGCCCACCAGAAAACCATAATGTCCTCTGTTTGGCATAAGGATGCTGCCTACCAACCGAGCTAAATACACGGCTAGTCGATCATAGTGATCGACCATGTAGTCCCATGATAAGTATCTACGATCTATGTTGTCATCCTGAAAGAACCTCTGCGCAGTCCCAATCGCAACACCAGCTCTGGACTCAAAGAAAACCTCATGTCCCACCATGGGCACATGCAAGATCCTCCAAACATCCTCTGGTGTCACGGTGATCTCACCAGTCGATAGGTGGAAGGTGTTGTGCTCTAAATGCCATCTTTCAGCCAGAGCAGTCAACAACCCTCAGTTTATCCTGATCTCGATGGCATTTACCATGTGGATATGCATTGGATGGTTGACATGGAATTCCAGATGTGATCCTATCTTTGACTAGCTATAAAATACATAAAAATACTTGAAATTCAAAAATTCAAAATTCACAGGGTAGTTTATCGAGCACTTACCTGTGGTGGGTAGTCGGCTAGTCTCTAGTGTTGATGGCTCATCTCGAATCAATGTTTCCTCATAGGGACCACCATTTTCTCTATCGAGCTCTCTAAATTGCTATAGCTAAATGTCAAAATGAATAGTGAACTGGTCAATTTGGAGGCTTATATGGGTCTTTTTGGGACATTTAGGGTTTCCAGAACTCCTCCTGAACAACTAAAAAATCATTTGTGCTCTCTTTTCTTCAATCAGGAACCAAATCAAAGGTGCCTATGCCATTTTTAGCAGCACAATGTCCTTTTGTGACAAGTTTCCAAAATTACGGATTTGCTTCCTTTCTTTACCACATTGGTAAATATTGCACATTTTTCTCATACATCTTGATCTCAACATCATTATCACTCATATTTTCATGTAATTCAACTTGATAAATGTGTTTTTATTTTCAACACACCTTCTTCTACTTCACTTTTTCTGGCCTTATCACTTCCTGCAAGGGTTCTTTTATCTATAACTGGGGGATTTTATTTCTTTCCTTCGATTTCGTTCCCAAGGGGGCATGATCACACTATCATCAATTAAATTTTTTCTTGAAACAACATCAAAATAACTTCATTATCAAACAAACAAGGGGCATAATAGTTTCTTTGACTAAGTCAGATCTGTTGGATAGAAAGCTTTGGTTCTCATAAGCTGGATATCTTATGTTTCCTCATTTTAAAAGATTTTTAAAAGCTCTTGGCAGCTTCTTACTGATTTTTAAATGACAACCAAGTTCAAAATTGGTATTTTTAAAATCTTTTATTGATCTTTGGATGACAACCAAGTTCAAAATCAATTCTATTAGTTTAGTTAAATCAAGTGCGAGACTGATCTCATCAACATTTCATTCGACAACCAAGAACGAGATTCTCAATCTTTTTGAAGTCAAAATCAAAAACTTTCTTTGAATCAATGCGCTGCTCGCACATCAATTCAAAGAGGG
>MU213385.1:168043-182266 GCA_018584345.1 Thuja plicata
GTGAGAGAATTTTGTGCTCTTAGCATTGAGTATATGCATGAACCCACTTACCTCATGCGACTGTTTCCAGGCAGTCTAGGAGGAAATGCCATGGAGTGGTTTTCCAAATTAAATCCTAAAGTCAAAAAATTTGAGGAGTTAATGCAACGGTTCATTCAGCACTACTCCTACAACATCCAGCATGATGTCACCATGATGGATCTCTGTAATACCAAGTAGAAAATGGGAGAATCCTTTCCACACTTCCTACAAAGATGGAGGAAGATCTTTGCACAATATTCAAGAGTCATCCCTGAAACAGAAAAGATGGAGATATTTGTTAATAATCTCATACCTGAATTGAGCTATGCTCTACAAATGCAAGATTCTCCTAGCTTTGATAGGATGATTAAGAATCCTCTCCGTATCGAAGAGGTCATGGTTAAAAAAGGGGAAATCACCCTTCAAAATGAAAACAAAGGCAATAGCTCCAACTCAAAACCTAAATGGTGGAAGCAGAATAAATTTTTTTTTAATGACGGAGTGGTTGATGCATCCAACATTAATTCTAAAAATAAAGCATTCAATCTTACCAATGGTATGCAAGCAAGCAAGGAGGCTAAAATAACACCTCCCATTCTGATGCAGGAGCATCCCAGGGTAGTTGGCTATCCTGCATGTTTGGGAGATTTGATGGAGTTGTGTGGACTTATTTTCATGTGTGAGGGATTTGGTATAGTTGTGTGGACCTACTTGGGTCTCGGGAAATTGGTTTTGATGTATTTAATGGAACTTGGCATGGTCTTGGTTGCTTGGCATGGAGTAGGAGGAGCTCAGCCTTGCTTAGGAATTTGGTGCCTATTACAAGATATATTTGTAATTTTCCACAAAGCATTAGAGGATGCAAATTTTTGGGATTGAAGAGGGCCTATATTTCTACCTACGGTTTGAAGCACGAGTCCTAATTCATCCAGAGCTAGGAGATATCGTGATTTTACTAAGACATCAATTTTGGACATTTAATTGTTGTTGTTGACCGACTTGTGGCATTTAATTTATGTTTAGGGCTGACTTGTGGCTTAGATTGGTATAAGTAGGGGTTGTGGGGGAAGTTTTTAGTCATTATTCATTCATCCTAAAGAAGAGGAAGAGGTAGAGGAGCGAGTTTTGAGAAGAGCTAGTGGCTTGGACTTGGGGGACAAGGGGATTGCTTGGTGGACTTGCGAGCACAAGTTTAGATCTTCCTTGGGGGCTCCTCCTAGTGTGTGGATCTAGACTATATAGGATTATTCATCCACCTAGGAGAAGAGGAGGTGGTTGTGGAGTGAGTTTTGAGAGGAGCTAGTGGCTGAGGCTTGGGAAACAAGGAGATTGTTTGGTGGGCTTGCGAGCACAAGTTTAGATCTTCCTTGGGTGTTCCTACTAGTGTGTGGATCTGGGCTAGCTAGGGTTTCATTTGGATCTTGCGAGATCTTATGGAGTTTCTATTGTAATTTTATTGTATTTGGCCGTAACCTGGAAGGCCTTACAGCCAGGCATGTTGGATGAAAATATAATGATTCTATTATGAGTATTTGCATTGTGTGGATATAAATCTCTATGTTGTTATTTATATTCCATTGTGTGGTTATTTGTTGGGGGCTAGGACATCTCCATTAGGGATCATCTTGCCTTGACCTTCATCAGATGGTATCAGAGCACAGTTGTTCCTGAGTGTGTGGACAAAGCACCGAATGTGAGGCAGTTTACACCAGGACCTTGGGTGGAGTTTATCAGAGTTTGGTTATTCTTCAGTGTGTGGACAGAGCGCTGAATGTGAGGCAGTTTGCACCAGGACCTGCAGTAAAGGTTGGATCTAGTTGGTGATTCATTGTAGAGGGTTTGTGAAGATCTTAGAAGATGGCTCTAAGAATATTAGACCCTGCGATGATTGTAAAACTCCATGATGTGGTAGAGAAGAAAATTTCAAAGAATTTTGCTCGGATGGAAGCTAGATTGACTAATCGAGTTAAGGAATGGATGGTTGAGAGTGATCCATCTTTGGATAAATTTCATAAGAGAGTTTGAGAGATCTTGAAACCGTGGAGCTGGAATCTACCGATCAGGAAGTGAGTTGTCTGGCCAGTTAGAAGACTTGTTCAAGAGAGAAGAGGGCATAGAAAGGTTGAGATGGAAGTTGGTTTTGTTGATCAATGTGTGGAGTCTGATACGGAACCTATAGAGCAACTTGTGGTTTTTTCTAAGGAGCTTCCTAACCTTGTTGATGCTATGGTTGAGATTGGTTGTCATGATCAGTTGGTTGAGTCTAACATGGAAATTGTGGAGCACTTGGTCGTGGATAATCAGGTTGCTAAGGGTGATGATCCATATGTTGGTGATATGGATGTTGTTGATATGGATGTTGCTGGTGTGGATTCACTAGTTGTTGATGTGGTTGAGGATCTACATGATACTACAGATCTGTATGTTCCTGATGTGGACCTGTTGGTGGTTCGCATGGTTGAGGATTTACATGTTTCTCCTATTGTGGATTTAAGCTTACATGTTGCTGATGTGGATTTCAGGTTTGATGACATTGATGGTTTTGATAAGTTACAAAGGTTATTGGCAAGGTACTATGTTCAGTTTGTTCCTGGGAGTGAGCATGCTGATTGGATGGTTGACATTCTAGTGGTTGATAGATGGATGTGGATCTAGATGATTTACATGTTGGTTCTATTGTCCTTGTTGAAGTGGAAGCCTTTGGTGAAGATGAAGATGGTTGTGGATATTTCATCTGGCGTCAAAGTATGAGGCATAATTATTTTTGCACCTAGGGAGTCTAATGCAGGAGCATCCTAGGGTAGTTGGCTATCCTGCATGTTTGGGAGATTTGATGGAGTTTTGTGGACTTATTTTCATGTCTGAGGGATTTGGTAGAGTTGTGTGGACCTACTTGGGTCTCGGGTAATTGGTTTTGATGTATTTAATGGAACTTGGCATGGTCTTGGTTGCTTGGCATGGACTAGGAGGAGCTTGGCCTTGCTTAGCAATTTGGTGCCTATTGAAGAGGGCCTAGATTTCTACCTACGGTTCGAAGCATGAGTCCTAATTCATCTGAAGCTAGGAGATATCACGATTTTACTAAGACATCAATTTTGGGCATTTAATTGTTGTTTTTGGCCAGCTTGTGGCATTTAATTTATGTGTTTGTATTTAATTTATGTTTAGGGCCGACCTGTGGCTTAGATTGGTATAAGTAGGGGTTGTGGGGGAAGTCTTTAGTCATTATTCATTCATCCTGAAGAAGAGGAAGAGGTAGAGGAGCGAGTTTTGAGAAGAGCTAGTGGTTGTGGCTTGGGGGACAAGGGGATTGCTTGGTGGACTTGCGAGCACAAGTTCAGGTCTTCCTTGGGGGCTCCTACCAGTGTGTGGATCTAGACTAGCTAGGATTATTCATCCACCTGGGAGAAGAGGAGGTGGTTGTGGAGCGAGTTTTGAGACGAGCTAGTGGCTGCGGCTTGGGAAACAAGGAGATTGTTTGGTGGGCTTGTGAGCACAATTTTAGATCTTCCTTGGGTGTTCCTACTAGTGTGTGAATCTGGGCTAGCTAGGGTTTCATTTGGATCTTGTGAGATCTTACAGAGTTTCTATTGTAATTGCATTGTATTTTGCCGTAACCTGAAAGGCCTTACAACTGGGCATGTTGGATGAAAATATAATGATTCTATTATGATTATTTGCATTGTGTGGATATAAATCTCTATGTTGTTATTTATATTCCATTGTGTGGTTATTGGTTGGGGGCTAGGACATCTCCATTGGGGATCCTCCTACCTTGACTTTCATCACATTCCCAAAACCAACAATGATAAAGACAAGGGATGAACATGGAATTCAAAACCCCAAAGAACATTCAAGCCTTTGAGAGAACCTCTTGAAACTATCTTAAAAACATTGGTGGATAAAAAAGTCCTTACAATTCCTAATTCTAAAGCTTGGGAACCAATGGTCAAACCTAGATGGTGGGATGATAACTCTTACTGTGTCTTCCACAAAAACAAGGGACACAAGACAAATAATTTTCTAAAGCTCAAACATGTTATCCAGGACCTCATTGAAGGGGGTAAGATCAAGGTGGATGGAAACACTACAAATGAAGATCACACAACATTTAATAAACCATTCCCCAATTACAATCAAGGAGAAACATCCAAAGCGAAAGGTAATGAGGTAAACTACACCTATTCCAAAAATGACAATGTGATCAATATGCTCAACATTAAAAATGAATCTGTCAACATGGTCACCATCAAAGGAGCCTCATTCTCCACAAACACTATAACCTAGAGCCAAGAATACGTTACGATCAAGGGACCTCCAAAATAGACATCTACACCCAAAGTTCCTATTATCACTATACCTAAACCAGGAGCAAAACATGTGGTCACTATACACAAGTTGTTTGGATGAAACAAATGCTAAAGGACATTGGAATAATTTTTGAAGAGCCAGTGATTATCCATTGATAACGCTAGCATAGTGAATATGTCAAAGAATCTTGTAATGCATTCAAATAATAAACATATTTCCATCAAGTATCATTTCTTGAGGGAGAAGGTAGCAGATAGAGAGATTAAACTGGAGTATATTAGCACAAAGGAACAGATAGAAAATATATTTACTAAAACTTTGCCAATATATGCTTTTGAATATCTCAGAGGCATGCTTGGGGTGATGGCCCCTCCTAGTGAAAACTAATGATGAAGATGTGCATCATTCTAGTGGATCTCAGAGCCATATCATTCTCTGGACTTGATGTATGGATCTACCCCTTAGGGGGAGTGATCGTAGAAGAATACTATGGACTACATTTGGGTGATCTTGCACCTAGCTGATTGGACATGAAGATTTGAAAAATATACATCTCACAAAAGACTAAAGGTGAATTATGGCACCCTTTTCCATTGCTTCCAAAGGGGGAAGAAATCTATGTGAAAATCCCTACTATTTTGTGGAGATTTGTGTTGAGGATACTGAAATATTGTATTGAGAGAGAGTACTTTTGGGTTGATGCATATGGATTTTCCCACATGTTTCCATCAATGCCAAAGGGGGAGATTGTTGGATGATATCAGTTTTGGTTACTGATTATGCTGTTGATATTCATGTTTTGTTACTGATGTCAACCTATATTTCTATGGAGAAGACAGACTGGCTACTTAACTGAAAGGAGTGTACAGACACTTTACAGATGATTCAAAACTATTGAAGTTGGATTTATGTAGAATTATGTGTTTTGAAATTATTCCTAAGGTCACTTTTCTTTATGTTATATTCTGTGGATGTTACAATTGATTTGGTGAAGACTGGTTTTCTAGACTGTAACTGTGATTATGGACAGAGAAGGTCTCTATGTTTTGAGTATATATTTCTGGCGAAGATATTTCAGAACTTGCAAGCTTATTGGTGGACATCCAACACATGTTAGAGTAATGGGTTGAGTTAAATTTTTGATTGGATACTGATGATGTCAGCTGTGGCATGTATTCTAGAGAAGACCTATTTCCTGGCCGACTTCAGATATGTAGCCTGTGAAATTAAATGTGAGCATGAATTGTGGATCTGGAAGTATATGTGATGGATTTTAAATGTTGTATACTTGTCTTAGATACCGTGTGTATCTTAGCAAGGGGCTATGTAATTATTTTTATGATGGAAATCCTTAATTGGCTGACCTAATTAATTATGTATTAGGAAAGATTAACTGGCTAACCTAATGAACTATTGTTAAAGGATATATATGAATGATAATTTCTAGTGGAGAAGTGTGACAGAGAAAAGAAGAGAAGATATGTGTGGAAGCTGTGGAGCTTGTTGACTGTTGGATATAGAGAATAGTTGATACTTCATTGGAATTGACCAAGAAAAGACAATTTCTATCAAACAACTCACTGATTGTGTATTTTCTTTATACACTTGTACGGATTGTAAATCCTTGAGGGTGGATTTGACCTTCTTTGGGCATTGTGCCTTGGCAGTGAGCCTACTATTTTCTTTGACTCCTAACAGGGTCTATCTCCTAACAGGGACTGCGTACTGTAATGTTGTAACAAGCTCCTAATGGGGCTAATATCTTTTAATAGGGATACTATAGTCTTAGTATATTATTTGTGGGTGTTAATTCCCACCAGGGTTTTACCTTTAACATGGTTTCCTCGACAACAAATATTGTGTTATGATGTTGGCTATTACTGAGTTATCATTTACATTTATAGATTTGATTTATAAAGTATAAAGTTTAATAATCTATATCACAACTGATTCACCCCCCCTCTCAGTTGTCTTGTGGACTGTTATGCCTAAAAAAAATAACTTAACTTCCAACCATGCATGAATAAGTGACAACATAGCTTTCTCTTTACTCTCTTAATCACATAGTTAAAGAAAAGAATGCAACTACACTTGCGACTATGCGACATAGCCAATAAAATCCTTGGTCGCTCAGTGACACTACTAACTGACAACATGACTAAACAAGTGCAACTATGTGATTTAAGAAAAAGTTAAAAATCACTTAAGAGCTCAAATAATTTATCACTTCTCCTTTTAAAAATTATAAGACCCTACCAAAATAATGCGGGAAAAACACCTCGCAGTACCTATGGGGAAATTTTAAAAAATATAGTGCTAACAGTGGCTCTGACTGGGGAAAGTGAATTACAAGATTGACATTAAGATTCAAAAACTCTGGAATGCAGACCAAATCTTAAAACAAAAGCTATACATACCCAAACATAACAAAAAAATCTAAAACATAAAACAAAACTACTATGGATGGAAGAAAAGTCATGAGAAGTAGTGTTTCAGGAATTTTCCATGCATTGGCAGTTCCTATACCTCACCAATAGAATATTACAAATAATACAAATCCTTCCCATGGAAATCTTGATCCACAAAAGGGCCCATCCATAATGATTCAAATTTTCCATGCTTACCCTTCTCTTTTCTTCCATTCCACTGAAGCACCATATCATTGATTTGAAACTTTCTTCTAATTGCTCTCTTATCAAACAAATACTTTTATTGTTGTTGGATTTTTAGGATTTTGTCCAACTCGTATCTTATGTGCTTCATTCTTGATTTTGTCCAACTCTACCAATTGGATCATCCTGTCCATCATAGGTGCATTTCAATTTCTTCCTCCTGTAAAACTTTATAAACAGGTAACAAGTTATTTAAAGGCAATCTTGCCTATGCTCCATAAACCATCTCAAAAGGGGAATCCCCTATTTCCCTTTTTACTGTCACCCTATCAGTCTGCAAAGCTAACTTCAACTTTGAATGCCATGATTTATTTTTCTTCTCCAAAATCCTTTTAATTATTTTTATTATACTCTTATTGTTGGACTCGACCTGTCCATTTTCTTGTGGATGATAAGGCAAGGAGTAGGATAAAATAATACCATAACCTTCAAACAAATCCCTAAACTCCTGAGATCTAAAGCATGTGGCATTATCCATTATTAACCTAGTAGGCACACCAAACCTGGTCAAAATATTATCCAATAAACAATCCATAACCACTTTGTTGGTTGCCTTCTGGGATGGGATTTCTTCAATCCATTTGGTGAAATAATCAATAGCCACTAAAATCCATTTATGGCCTCTACTTCACTTCTTTTCAAACTCACCAAAGAAATCAGTGCCCCATTGGGCAAAATGTGCTTCTACTATCATAGGGTTTATTAACAATTATCCTAAAAACTTCATTTTGGAAGAAAATCTTTGGCAAGGCTCACATTTATGCACAAACTTTTGGGTATCTCTAAAAAGAGAAGGACAATAAAATCCATCTCTAATTATTTTATGGGTTGTAGTTTTGGTAGAGCAATGTCCTCCACAAACACCATTATGCATTTCATTTAAAACCCTTTCAAGCTATGATTTATCTAAACAAAATAGCATGATCCCATCTCTATTTCTCCAAAATAAATCATCATGCACAAGAACATACCTTTGAGCCTAAAGCCTGAGAGTTCTTTTCTGGGTATGTGTCATATGTTCTGGACATTTTACATTCTTCAAAAAATACACAACATCAAGATACCATGGTTGTAGTTGAATACTAGTATGATTCATACTTACAACCTGAACATTTTTAATCTGGGTGAGCTCCATGTTTATATCTGTCAAATGCTTATCTAGACCCAAACCCCTAACCAATTTTGTAATATGAATCTCTAGATTGAACTACTAAATTCTATTGATCCATCGACATCTTTTCCCAGTAATTTCAAATTGAGAAAATATATTCTTCACTGTTGCATGTGGAACATAAGCAGTTAATTTTGCACAAACCAAATAAGGTCTGAAAGCCTTGACTACTTTGACCAAAGCATATGCTTTCTTCTCCATTATTTCATAATTTAATTCTGCCACCTGCAGAGACTTACTAAAAAATGTGATGGGGGTGCTCAAATCCTTCATCATCCTTTTGCATCAATACTACAGTAATAGTATGAAACAAAGAAAAATAAAAAAGAGAGAAAGATTTTCATAGTTAGTAGATTGTAATACTAGTGCTTCTTAAATGACCACTTTAATTTTATCAAAATCCAGTTGAGTCTCTTTGTCCGGATCAAACTTAGCATTTTTCTTAAGCAATTTGACTATAGGTTTCACAATCCCTGCAAAGTTAGCAATGAACCTTCTCACAAAGTTTACCTTTCCCAAAAAAGAGTGTACACCCCTAATATTCTTTAGAGGTAGAACCTTGTTATTAGCCTTTACCCTTTCATGGTCAATTCTAACCCCATCTTTTGACACTATGTGTCCCAATAATTTACCTTCTATCATATAAAAATGACATTTCTTTGGTTTTAGTGAGATTCCATACTCCAAAGACTTACCAAAAATCTTCTCTAGATATTTGCAATGGTCCTCAACTCTTTTTGAGTATGCAGTCTGATCATCTTGATAAATTACCATGATTACATTAACAAATTCTTTGAAAGTCACATCAATAGCTCTTTGAAAAGTGGCTCCTACATTCATCAAGACAAAAGGAATTCTCACATAAACATATGTTCCCCATGGAGTGGTAAACAATATTTTGAATTGTTTAGATTCTTGAATCAATACCTGGTTGTAACCAGAAAATCCATCCATCATGGACAAAAGCTCATAACATGTAACCCTCTATAACATTGCCTCCATATTGGTAAAGAATAATTATCTTTCAAAGAGGCTACATTCAAGTTTCTGAAGTCAACATACAACCTGATATCACCATTTTTTTTCTAATTGGCACCATATTGGACACCCAAGAATAATGTCTTATTGGTTTTATTATTCCAGCATCTCTTAGTTTTGTCAACTCTTGTTGCATCTTGGGTGCCAACAATGGATTGATTGACATTTTTTTTTTGTCGAAAAGGCTCTATGTCAACTTTCAAGGGAATTTCATGTTGGAAAAGATCCTACTTATAAACTTTGAGGCATTCATAGGACCAAGAAAAAACATGCTTATACCTTTTCAAAAAATTAATCAAGTTTGTTCTCACGTGAGGTGCTAACCTTTTTCCAATATACACAAACTTAGGGGCACACTCTGACCCTAGATTTATTTCTTCCAATTATTCCATCTTGGCTAAATATCTTTGACACATATGACTATCATTGTCACTAAACATCCCTTCCAATTGGGTTAAACCCTTGGGGATTTCATTTGTCTATAATTGTACAATTTTATTCCCAAATATGGTCTATTTTCCATCAAAAACATTCACCAAATTATTACAAACAATGTTTTGGTCCTGTCGTTATTATCTAGACACTAGATGAATGTCATGCTGTCATCATCATTCTCAAAAACTTGTCAATTATATATGTTATTAGGGATAACATGCCTAGTTTTGGTTTTTATAATAGAAACTCCTGTTAATGTCAAAACATCATTTTTTATAGCAACGGTGGCCAAGAAATCTTCCATGATGTTTTTGGATCTCTCTATCCACTCAATGGAAAATGCATCAAAAAATTCAATACTATCCCAAATAACATTTTTATACTGTTTCAATCTATCATTCTTGATAACATATTTTGACCTGACTTGAGATATTGCTAACTCTGAATCTCCAAAACCCTTAATAACTTAATACCATGTTTAATTGCAATTTCTAACCCCAATAATAATGCTTCACATTCAACTATATTATTTGTATAGTGGAAAGCCAACAAAAATGAATAACTGAAAGTAATACCTAGTGGAGATATAAATAGGACACTGGCTTTTGATCCCTCTTTTGAGAAAGCTCCATCAAAGTACATTTTTCATAATCCATGTTGTTGAAATTCCAATTCTTCTATTCAGGGGTTAGTATTTCTTAATTGTGGCTGAATTTCCTCAATTCTAAAATTTTCCATATCCACATCCACAAAACAATTCAACATTTTCGGATAAAAATTTTCAACTATTACTGGAGCATGTGGCTCTTGATATAGCTTGACTTCATTTCCATTTACAGAAATGGTAGCAAAGGATAGATCTAACTGTACATGTCCTCCAACAGCTGCAACCCATTACCTTGATTAAAAAAATTCCATAATGAGGTTGAGTGTCAACCACAACAATATCCATTTTGAAAATAACCTCAGGGAATGCAACAAGCTTGACCTCAACTTCTTTTAGAGTTTCAATCACAAGCACTTCCCTATTGTCCATAACATAACACATACCAAAAGAAGTATCAAATTTTAAACCCAATTCTTTCATCACATTATAGGGCATCACATTTGCAGCAGCCCCAGATTCTATCATATAATTTTTCAAAAACATATTATTCACAAGTAAAGTCACATAAAAAGGATCAATATGGGAAGTCTCTTGAGTGATTATATTCCCAATGCATATTTGTGACCCATTTTGTTCTTCTATCTTTCCTTTTGATTCTGAATTTGATGTTCTTGAATCAGGTATATCAGGTAAAGTTTAAAGCAATGAGAATGCAACTTCCCACTATTCTTTTATTTTCAAAATCTCAACTTATGGGACAAAAACCTTCATTTGAGACAAATATTGTTTCATGTCAAAAGTTGGAAAGCTTACAACATCTTCCAAAGAAATTTTACCTTTTCTCTCCTTAGGTTGTCTTGACATTTGTTCATTGGAAGGGGTGACTTTACTTCCACTGACAAGAGTCTCCTTAGATCATTCTTTATCTTTCCTACTTTCCTTTGTCTTATCTACATTTTGAGTAGATCCTTCATAGGAGACTTCTTTGATAAAGAGTGAGCCATGGCTACTTCTATCTTGATCAACTTTTCTATTTTGAAGGTGGTATGAGCTTCTTTCCTGAGCCACCACAACAATAGTAAGAGATGTCACCTCCTCATCTCTAGGTCTTTGATGCTAAACATGCTCCAACTCACTATTTGCAACATTTATTGTGAAATGCACATTTTATTTTGATTCATCTTCTGAGTCACCATAATCATCTTCAATAGTAACCATACACATGTTCACTGAAGGCCTCTTATCACCTTGGCCTTCTTGTACTTCACCACTCTCATTTGACTCTGTCAAAGATTGAGCCACCATACATTGTAAAGGGGAGTGAGGCATGCTGCAAGCCACACACCAAGGAGTTTTTTCTATATTGTGTGTACTATTTTTCTTTAATGGATCAGGCACATCTCTATTCTTTGCATTCATTGAGTCTTCTGGTACAAGCTTACTATCTTTCCAATTTTTTTTGTAAGGGAAGTCTTGCAGCCTATAAGACTTATCTTTCCATTGATATTGTAGTCTATTATTGAAATCCCTTTTCATTTTTATCTACCTTGATAGCAAGGTCTTTCACAACATTCACTAGATTTTCCATCTTATCCTCCTCTTTAGGAGTCTAAGTGGACCATCCTTTCAACTCTTTCTAGAGTCTAGCATCATCCATCTTGCCAAGCTTACCAAAAGCTCTTTTGTTACTCTCTATGTTTATGGCCAATTTATAAGCATCCCTCATGGTACGAGGATCTTTGTACCCTAATAAGTAAGTTGTCTTTCCATCCAAAGCATTTCAACATGTGGTGAGGCAAACATTCTCATCCAATCTCAATACTTGGAATAGTTTATACATAACCTTTTGAAATTTGATGTTGAACTTGACGATGCCCTCATTTGAAAACTTGTTCATATTGTTGAATTCATTCAACATGAAACCAAAGTTTATCTTCTCACCGTATTTTTCCTTGAAACATTTAACAAAATCATCCCATGAAAAGATAGGTCATTATCAGGAAATCCTCGGTACCAATCTCTTGCATCCTCAATTAAAGACTGCACAAATAATTTCATAACATCATCTTTTTGTTCAATTTCATAATCATTCATTTTGTCAGTGAATACTTTTAGATGCTCCTCACTTGTTATTGTGTTATTCGCACTAAAATTGGGAATTTTTTCTCTAATCTCATTAGGGATAACATTTGGCTGGCCTGGAATACCATAAAAAAATAGTTGTCTATACCTCTCCAAATGAATAGGTCTTCTTTGAAAATTAGTGCCAAGGTTCTGGCTACTACTACCAGCACCTAAATTTTGATGACCAAAAGTACCGCCTACTCCACTTCCTCCTAAATGTGCTGCAAGGATTTGGGTTGCACCCAATATCTGGGCATTTGACCTAAAATTAGTAGTCTAAATCTTGGAAGTAGATCTAGGCATGCCTTGTGTAGCTGTAGTAGTATTACTTGTCAAATTAGTGTGGGTGGAGGAATTTAAGAAATAAATCTTTCTTTTCATTTTTTTAGTGGCAACTTCTAATTATGCTCTTTCCAAATAATTAGCAATATCATCCTTGGCCTTCCTTTCTCTCTCCAAATACATATCAAGTGACAAAATTTTATGAGATATCCCTCCATTTTTAGGTTCAGAAATTTGTATGCTAGTAATTTTCTATTTTCCTTTATCAACAACTATTTGGCTTGTATTGGTTGCTAGTGTGTCTTGCAAAGAAATTTGAACTTTAGGAGGCTTCTAACTCTCATAAGTAAGAACTTGTCTCAATATAGAGCCCTCATATTCAAGATAATTTTTCTTCAACACGTGTTATCTCTCTTGGCATTCTTTCCTCAGGGCATTCACATCACCAAAAAGTTCCTTATTCAAACCCTGGAATCCCTCTTTTGAACTATCTCTTTTCCTGTTGTTACATTTTCTTTTGTATATTCTGCAAGTTCATTAAATACCACATCTCTACTTATCACAAGTTTTTTTCCTACTGGATCATACAACCTATATTCTTTATTAGAGACACACTTGCAGAGCATGGGATTGGAGATTCAAATATCTATATACAGAAGATGGAGATTTTGCAAACATTTACAAGGTATGTAAAGAATACAAGAACCACTTTCATAGTCAATTCTCTGAATATACTTTGCAGAGTGATATTTTGTTTAAAGGAATTCAATTGTGTGTCCCTAGAGGGTCCATAAGAGAAAAATTGAATCAAGAGAAGCACAATGGTGCACTTAGTGGACACTTTGGTGTCAATAAGACCCAAGAATTAGTTCAAAGGTTTTATTTTTGGCCCAAAATGAATTTGGATGTTAAGAAATATGTAGAAAATTGTGTTATCTGTCAAAAGGAAAAAGGTACATCTTCGAATGCAAGCCTATATCAGCCTCTACCCATTCCAACCAAACCCTGGGAATGTCTGAGCATGGATTTTGTAGTGGAATTTCCCAAGACAAAACAAGGAATGGATAACATTTATGTTATTGTGGACAAATTTAGTAAGATGGCACACTTTGTACCCTGCAAGAAAATCCATGATGCCAGTTAGATAGCTCAACTATTCTTCAAGGAGGTAGTCAGAATACATGGTTTTCCATTGAGTATAGAGTTAGACAGAGACACAAAGTTTATGAGTCATTTTTGGAAGACTCTATGGCAGAAGCTAGGAACCAACTTGTCTTTTGGATCTACATGTCATCCTCATACTGATGGCCAAACTTGTCTTGGTTAGGGATAACTTTAAGAAACCCCACTCTAGAAAAATATATAAAATCCTGGCGAATCTTTCATTTTATTTAAAAAAAAATTAATTCCTATTGGTGAATCTCTAAATTTTTTGGAAAAACAAATTATTTGTATTGGCGAATATTTTTTAATCACAAATTTTTTGTAGAAAATATTGGCGAATCTCAAGCAATAACCAAAATTTCATTAATGACCATGGAAAATATTTATATTTAAAGAAA
>MU213385.1:182672-193184 GCA_018584345.1 Thuja plicata
AATTTTTAATAAAATAAATTATTTGGCGATTTAAATATTTCTAAAATAAAATTTTGTAAAAGTTTGGCGATTTAGGTCGCCTTAAATCTTGAATTATTAGCCAAATTTGGATTCTCAAATTTCAAAAGTTATCCAATTGGCGAATATTAGCCACTAAAAAAATCACTGGTCTTGGTAACCTCCTAAGATGCTTAACTAAAGAGTATGGTCAATTTTGGGACTGACTCATTGGAAAAGTAGAGTATGCTTATAATGACACAGTGAATAAGACTACTGGTAAGAGTCCTTTTGAAATAGTTTATGGCCTTCATCCAAGAGGAATATTTGAGCTCATATATGAAGGATGGAGCCAAGGGAAGTGGATATGCAGCTAACTTTGCACATTCTATGCAAGAAGTCCATGAAACAATGAGGAAGACACTCATTGAAAATACATAGAAGCTCAAGAGAAAAGTGGATGAGAGGAAAAGAGATGTCCAATTCCAAATTGGGGATTTGGTTATGGTACACCTCAACAAGGCAAGGTTTCATAAAGGAGTGCCACATAAACTACACATTAGAAGAATTGGCCCATGTACTATATTGGCCAAATATAGCACAAATGCATACAAGGTGGAACTCCCACAGGATATGGGTCTACCTCCGGTGTTTAATGTAGAAGACTTATTTTTTTACAAAGGCCCAATCCCTGATCTAGATTAGAGTTTGAATGAAGTCATACAAAAGGTGGAGGAACTCAACTTGCCATCTGTACCAACCAAGAAGGTAGAACACATACTGTATTCCAGATTCTACAAGAAGACAAGAAAGAAGGAATACAAAGAACACTTAGTGAAGTGGCATAGACAAATGGATGCATATGAAGCTTGGGTAAAGGAGAAAAAGTTCAAAAAGTTAGGCAATGATCCCAACTTACTCAATCCAAGGGTGGATTGAAGCCTTTTCTTTTGGGGAGGATGGTGCAGGAGCACTAGGAAAACTCTCAATGCTTAGTCAATTTTGTCTCTTAACTGACTCTATCCAAGTCAGTGATTTTACTTTTGACCTTAGAAGGTCTTGCAATGTATGTGACTAGATGGATGATTAGTTATTACTAAATCCAATATAGTTTAGGTTAGTTTGATTTCTAAGTTGTTAATCCTTAGGATAGGCCTAAAATGGGAAAAGTGGTCTAAATGTGTCCTAGACCTAAGCCAAATGTGAAAGATTCCTAAAAGGTCTTAATGATGTTAATCCATCGAGTTATATGGGTTAGAGGTCCTAAAATTTAGTTGGAATCATAAATGCAAAAGATGCTCAAAAGTTGTCATGACAACATTTGCAACTTTTTGCAAATATTGCATGCAACTCGACAACTTTGGATTCCATTCATTCTAGGAGTGGGAAATCAATGCTGAAGGCCTAAAAACATGGGAGAGGTGTCTTTAGATACTGTGTGGCTCATTTCCTGAGAGAGAGGAGATTGTAAGCTTGTTTTTGAAGTGAATGAAAGCAGTGTGTTCTGGTTTGACAGTACAATCGACTTGTTTTATGTTAACGATGTGTTAATGGATTGAAAGGTTAAAAATAGTGTTGGATCCATGAATTAGAAATATATGCAAGAACTTTTCATTTAGTGAGAAAGTAGATTAGAGTTGATTTGTTAGTCTTAGGAAATTGTTTAGGATTTAGAGTGTTTACTGATCTAGTTTAGGTATTTTTTGGTTTCATGGCTCCCCCATAGAATCCAAATATGAGAAACTAAAAAGGATGGATGAATATGTTAGGGGAGTCTCTATACAGTGTAGATATATAATTAGGAGGCCTGGAGAACTGATTTACTATTTTTGAAGCCGTGCTCTAAGCGAGCTATGACTGTCCGATTAGGTGTATGGAAGAGATAAAGATGAATGTAGAAGCAAGGGTGTGTGTGAAAGGTCTAAAAAAAGTGTGGTTCCATATTCATTAGGGTCCCACAGATCCCCAATTGAGAGCTAAGATCTTTGACAATCCATTAGGATAGGTTTCTAGATAGAAATCAGTCAACTGCATTTTAGGAACTTAAAAATCCCTATTAGCCCTACATTTTAGGATACTGGTGTACGGATGAATTGGTAACCCTAGAACTTGAAAATATTTTAGGCCTTCCAAAAGGGTATTAGGATCCTAGGTTATTTTTTTGGTTTGTTTGTAATTTTTGGGAAGAAATCTAGAAAAACCCTCTAGATAGGGCTAATTGGTCAATTAGGCCTAATGGGGTGATGTAAGGAGGGAAATGGAGAAGGGGCCTAAGGCTCACCCAACTACCAATCCAACTTGCAGAACCAATGTGGAAGCCAAAAAACATAGTGAGAGAAGAAAACATAAAGATCCTTTATAATAACTTGATCAAAATCATTACATGTTGGGTTGTAAGGCTTCCCAATTTTGGCCATATATTCAATGGATTACAATAAGTTCTTCATACAAAAGATATCACAAACCTTCGATCTCAATGTCTAAACATTTTCTTTCTTACTCTAAGAATGATACCTAAACTAAGAACATACAAAATAACACATATAAGAGTCCACCATAAGAGGTTGGTGCTCACATACATAAGGGAGACCCAGATTTAGGTCCACACAGATCCCAATGAGAGATCCCAAATAAATTTAGCAACGAAAATTAAATGAAGAAGTTGGCCAAAGATCCAACTCCCAAAATAAGCATCTCGGGTAGATGAACACCAAAAATCAACAGCTAGTGGTAAGGCATACCCGAGCATCAAAAAACCTGTTGGTAAAGACATCACCAAAACCTGTTGGTAAAGACATGACCGACCGATAGAGACAAGCATGCCAAAGAAATAGAACCTGAGCAACAGAGAACAAACTAAAGCAAACATCTTTTTGGTTGTGCAGGATTTCCAAAGACCCAAGATGCTCCTGCATTAGACACCTGGAGTTACAAGAAATGATTCTCCAAATCATTTATCAGGTCCAACCTAGAATAAATCCAAATTAGATTGAGAAATCAAAGATGAATCCTCAATTGGTCTGTTCTTCCACTTTACCAGATACTCTATGTATTCCTTTCCTCTTGTACTTCTGCTAATTCCTTATTTCATAATCTTTTCAACTTCCTCTATTTGCTTCTTAGGATAATCACTTGGTACTGTCACTTCTTCATCAGGTTCATGATATTAATACAAGTCTGAAATATTTAATATAGGTGATATATCCATGTCATTAGGTAATTCATCTCCATAAGCATTTCCACTGTCAAATCTTCTCATTATTTTACAAGGACCAAATTTCTTCATCTTCAATTTACCATATGTTCCAATAGGAAATCTTCCTTTCTTCAGATGAACCATTACAACATCACCAAATTCAAATGTTTTATGTCTTCTTGATCTTTCTGCACCATCTTTGTATTTGTGATTACTCTTCTCCAACTTGTGTTTCACATCTTCATGAAATGTCTTCATAAATTCTGCAAATTCTTCTACTTCAACACTTCTTTTCTCTTCTCCAACAATATCTCTCTGGTGGGGAGATCCCACTCCTAGAGCTTTCTTTCTCTCTAATAGGACTTCTCTTGGCATTTCTTAGGGTTCCTATCACCACCCTAACTAGAGGATTCCTATTTGTTCCTCTAACTCACTAGGAGCTCTCCAACAAGTTCAAATTCACATTAGGTCCTTCTCCATAGCTCTTCTCATCCATGGCTTGTCTTGGTCACTTAATCTCCCATCTAGGCTATCTTCCTTGGAATGGGATTCTTGACCTTCTTTAGGTCTCTTTCAACTCACCTATATCTGATCTTGTGGACATTTCACCCTAGTTTCAATCGGGTTCAAGATTTCTAGTAATTAAGGCCTTGTATCCTTTTAGGCCTAATTAGCCCTCCTAAACACTGAAAAAGTGGATTTACTCTCAAAAAACCTCAAAAACCTTTGGAAATAGTTATAGTTTCCTTATATTTTTTTCCTCTACTCTATAATTTACAAGGTCTCAAGTTCCCACTCTCTCCATACACTAGTTTTCCAAGAAACCCCTATTTTCATGGGTTTTAGGGAATATGTACACAATCTAGCTTCTTGGTTTGGTTTGATTGCTTTCCAAAACTCCTCTGAAATTCTCCTTTCATAAAACTAACAAGTACTCTCCTCTCTACATTCCCCCACCATTTATTGGGTTCAACCAATCCATTGAGCAATCTTTCTTGCTACTGTTCCATTCAAGCAGCTAGCCAGAATGCACTTGCACTCACCTAGGGGTTGATGCTGAAATTTCTTCCCCTACATAAAATGACTCCAAAACCTATAAAAAATGTACATGGAGTCCCCTACTATAATTCAATATTCCATAGGATTTTGACCATAGGAATTCAAGAGGGTGGCATATTTACATAACTGCCTCAGAACCAAACAACGAAATAGTAAGAACAAAAGAATTTACAAAACCTTCACCAGTCACACAAAAATGATCAATACAATGCTACAATAAGTAAGCACATGCCAACATAAAAGTTATCAATCCATTAATTAAGCAATTTCAATCCATTAGACTACTAGATCATAGCACTGTCATAAAATACAGTCTAAATCCTTCTTTCTACACACACAATCCGTACACAATAGAAACTAGCTCTTGGATTATGGTTTTGTCCACCTTATATACCTTATCCTCACATTTTTGGACCCTCATGTTGATATTTGGGCACCATTAAATCCCTTTCCTAAAAAATAGGAAATGTTGTCATGACAACTTTGCAAAGTTGCAAAAGTTGTCATGACAACTTTTACATCTTTTGCCAAAATGACAACTTGTTGCTTCTAATGGCCCAACTTGGTCCTAAAACTTATCAAATGACCTTAAAACACTTAAAAACATCAAAACCTTGAATGCCACTCCATTTTGGATTTTTTTTCAACCCTTTGACCTTTTGGTTTACTTCTAAGGATATATACCCCTAGATACAATTTGACCTCATCACTAGGGAACCCTAATCACTACTAACTCTAATCACACCTCAAACACACTTGGGAATTTATAACATAGTCCTTATTAATTGATGTCTGGCTAAACCAACCTACAAGCCAAAATGACCAAAAAGATCTAACCAAGACCTTAGGGTGGTCGTGCAACACTCTCAAATATGATATACCTCTCGGTTGTGTGCCATGAACAATCTCAAAAGGTGTCTTTCCAGTACTTCTATTTAATGACTATTGTATGCAAATTATTCTTGTGCCAAAATCAAATCCCAATTCCCTGGTGTGTCTCCAACTAATCATCTCAACATATTACCCAAACTTTGGGTTACAACCTCTGTTTGTCCATCAGTCTGTGGATGAAATGTACAACTAAAATTCAACTCGGCATCCAACTTCTTCCAAAGTGTTCTCCAAAAATAGCTAACAAAATTTCTATCTTAGTCAAAGATGATACTCCTTGGTAATCCATACAATCTAACAATTTCCTTAAAGAAAAGATCTGCTATGTTTACTGCATCTAATGTTTTCTTACATGTATGAAATGTGTCATATTAGAGAATCTATCCACAACAACAAATATAGAATCATTACCTCTTTCTTTCCTAGGTAAGCCAAGAAAAAAATCCATGCTGATATCACTCCAAGGTTTCTCAAGAACAGTAATAGGTGTATACACTAGTATTCTGACTTACTCCTTTTGCAACTTGACAAACTCCACAACTTTTCACAAAAATTTTAACATCCTTATACAACTAGGGAAAAAAGTACCTTTCCTTCAGCAAACTCAATGTTTTATCAATGCCAAAGTGTCCAACCAATCCACTAATATGTTTCTCCTTTATCAAATTAGTTCTCATTGAACCTCTTGGTATACACAACTGAATTACTTTGAACAACATATCTTCTTGAATAAAATAGTCTTCATACTTACTTATTTGATTTGAATTAGGTTCTCTACACCCTCTCCACTATTCTAAAATATGAGGATCACTTTCATACAAATTCTTCATGTCATCAAAACCAAGAACTTCAATTCTCATTTTAGTCAACAAAGATATTCTTCTACTCAACGCATCAACAACTCTATTAGAAACTCCCCTCTTATGCTTAATCACAAATTTAAAGCTCTGCAAATACTCTACCCATTTCATATGTCTCTAATTCAACTTATTTTGACTACCCAAATATTGTAAAGCCTTATGACCAATATAAAACACAAATTCATTTGGCATCAAGTAATGTCTCCACTTCTTTATAGATTGAACAATAGAATAGAACTCTTGATCATAGACAAAATATTTTCTTTTTGAATCATTCATCTTTTCACTAAAGAAAGCAACATGTTTACCTTGTTGAGTCAACACAATGTCAATTGCACTTCCACTTGCACATTCAACTTGAAATACCTTATTGAAATCGGGTAATGCTAGCACCAGTAATTTAGCAACCTTTATCTTTAAAGCTTCAAAACTCTTATCAGCTTCATGTGTCCATTTGAATTCTCTTTTGTCTCCTATCATTGTCTCATTCATAGCATTACAAATAGAACTGAAATTTATAATAAACTTACTGTAAAAACTTTCCAATCCATGAAATGATCTTACCTCACTAACATTCTCAGGTGTAGGCCAATTCAGTATAGCTTCAACCTTTTCAGGATCCATCTTCAAACCATCAGCTGAAATCACAAATCCCAAATACACAAGTTCCTCTTTCATGAAGGAACACTTCTTCAGATTAATCAGCAACTTTTCCTCTTTCAATCTCTGCAACACTTGCCTTATATACATCAAATGCTCTTCTCTAGTCTTACTAAATATTAGAATATCATCCAAATATATAATCACACACTTATTCAAGAATTTTTTCAGAACTTCATTCATTAGTCTCATAAATGTACTTGGTGCATTAGTTAAACCAAATGGCATAACCAGCCACTCATACAAACCTTCCTTTGTCTTTAAAGTAGTCTTCCATTCATCACCTTCTCTGATTCTGATCTAATGATATCCACTTTTCAAATAAATTTTGGTAAAATATTTTGCTCCACTCAAATAGTCCATGATGTCATCCATTCTCGATATAGGAAACCTATACTTCACTGTGATCTTATTGATTTCTATGGAATCATTGCACATTCTCTATTTTCCATTCTTCTTAGGTACCAATACAGCAGGTACTGTACATGGACTCAAACTTTCTCAGATCAAGCCTTTGTTCAACAATTCATGAACTTGTAAGTTAAACTCTTCATTTTTGGTAGGTGTTAATCTATGTGGTGCTTTTTTTGGTAAACTAGATCCAGGAATTAGATCCATACAGTGACTGATATCTCTTATTGGTGGCAAACCACCAAGTACATTATCTGAAATTATCTCCTTGTACTCAGTGAGCAACTTTCCAACTTTTGCATGAATGTCATCTTTTGTGTTCTTACTTGGTTTGTTAGGAATCAAAGCATAAAAAATATCATTTATTTTTAAATCATTAACCTTCCATCAGACAAACTTTCACAGATGTACATATCTCACCAATAGATTCTTCAATCAAAGGTAAAAAAAATTGCTTCTTACCATCAACCCAAATAGAATATCTATTCAATCTTCCATCATGTATGGCATTTCTATCATATTTCCAAGGTCTACCCAACAAAATATGACAATAATCCATAGGCATAATATCACACAACACCTTATCATAATATTTTCCAATTTTTAGATTCACAATACATTGTTCACTCACCATTAATGTATGCTCATCCTTGATCCATGAGATCTGATAGGGATTTGGGTGTTTCATCCTCTCCAATTGAAAATTTGCAACCATTTCTTCAGATGCCAGATTCTCCAAGCTTCCAATGTAATTAATCACTTTCCAAACTTTGTCTACAACTCTAAATCTAGTCTTAAACAAACTTTTCCTGATAAGATCTTGCTTATCCTTCTCACTCCATAGTATCCTTCAGATCATGAAATTTACTTCCTTTTCAGCTTCATTTGGTGACTCCTCTTGTACCAATGCATTTCTGCTACTACTGCCTTTCTTTCTTGCATGTGTACATTCAAAATATTTATGTCCTTCTTCACCACAATTGTAACAAGTAACTTGGAATCTTTTTCTGCTATAACCACCTCTAGAGTAATTACCTCTTCCTCAGTATGAATTTCCACCTTTCCATTCATTCTTTCCTTTGTCTTGAGTTGTTTCTAAATTTGACTTGTTTGGTTTAGATCTACTATTCTCACCATAAGATCTACCTCTTCCTCTAGGGAATCTACCACCTCTACCTCTTTGTCTTTGTTCATATCTTCTGTTCAACCTTTCCTCAACTTTTAGGGAAAATTGGTATGCCTCCTCAATGCTTTCCATCTTGACCAAACTGATCTCATCTTGTATGAAAATTATCAAGCCATTAAGGTATCTTGCCACTCAACTTCATCCTTAACATATCCAGATCTGATGTCCAATATGTAGAATTCTTCAGTGTAGTCCTTTACTAATTTGTCTTTCTATTTTAGGCTTTGCATTCCCTCAATTAGCTTAATATGATAATCACAAGGTAGGAATTTTCATTTCAATTTGTTTACCATCTTTTCCCATACATTGATTTTGTCTTTACCTTTCTTCTTCCAATCCAATTGTAGATGTTTCCATCATAGGGATGCATGTCCTTTCAGTTTTGTGCTTGCAATTTTTACCTTCTTATCCTCTACCACATTTTCATATTCAAAATACTTTTCCATTTCTGTTATCCAGTCAATCAATTCGTCAAAATCCATTTTCCACTATATACTCAGGAGGATTAAACTAATGTGTGGATTTTAAACTTGTCAAGGCTCAGAGGAATCACTCTTCTTCCTGATTCATCATAGGTGCAGATGTAACTTCACCTTGAACCTCTTCAATTTCATCATCACTAACATCATCAAGATGTCTTCCTCTATGTTGGGCTATCTCAACAGCTTCCAATCTAGCAACCATCTATCTAAGCATATCAGCTAGACCTGGATATGGATTTCCTCTCCCATGAACCATCTTGAATCCCTCTGCAATTGGAGGTTAGATTGCAGTTTGCTACCCCACTATAATACCAACTAGGGTTAGGGTTTCCAAGAAGGAACTTAGATCTCACCATGCTTTGATACCACCTAATGCAAGGAGGGAAATAGAAAAGGGGCCCAAGGCTCACCTAACTACCAAGCCAACTTGCAGAACCAATGGGGAAGCTAAACAACACAGTGAGAGAAGAAAACACAAAGATCCTTTATATTAACTTGATCAAAATCATTACATGTCAGGCTGTAAAGCCTTCCCAGTTTCAGCCATATATTCAATGGATTACAATAAGATCTTCATACAATAGCGATCAAAAACATTTGATCTCAATATCTAAACATTTTATTTCTTTCTCTAAGAATGATACCGAAACTAAGAACATACACAATAATATATACAAGAGTCCACCATAAGAGGTCGGTTCTCAAATACATAAGAGAGACCCATATTTAGGTCCATACAGATGCCAATGAGAGATCCCAAATAAATTTAGAAATGGAAATTAAATGAAGAAGTTTTCCAAAGATCCAATTCCCAAAATAAGCATCTCAGGCAGATGAACACCAAAAATCAACAACTGTCGATAAGGCATACTCAAGCATCAGAAAATCCATCAGTAAGGACATCACCAAAACCCATCGGTAAAGACATGACCAAGAGATAGAGACAGGAATTTCCAAGTGTATGTGGTAAATTTGGCCTTGTTAATCAACCATACACTTCAACATAGTCCTTCTTCATCAGATACACACAAGACTAAATATCAGATTATTCATCATGTCTGCCTGCATGATTCGACCTGTTTCCTTCTATCCAGATGGGGTTTTCGAAATTGCTCTCAGAATGAGAGTCTCACAACCATAGACCAATCTAGGAACGAAGGATTTTTCTCCATGAATGCAATGCAATGCACAATTATTCTAAGAATTGAAAGATGTAAAATGATCTAAGACATGATTTCAATACAATTATTCTAGAAATTGAAACTATTCTATATGAGATTATCAAGAAATGTGACAATAATTCAGTATTCTAACAATGTATGAAAGTAAGTGGGTAATCAAGGAGAATGAGAGTTCTTTTATAGACTCAGAGACTGTTTAGAATAGAAACTTTCCTCTTTGAAATAAAAAAGATAGAAAAGCCAGTTTAAATTAGAAAGCTTTATTTAAAAGAATAAAATAAATTGTTTTCTCTTTGCTTTAACTGTTTTCTTCCTTTGATTTAATTCTATTTTATTTGATTTTAATTGTTTTCTTTCTCTGATTTAATTCTATTTTATTTGATTTTAATTTTTTTCTTTCTCTTTAAAGCACAATTAATTCAAAGATTCTATTTCTGAACAAAGATAAGATTTTTGAGAGAATATCCAATTAATTAAATAAATATGACCTCATAAATGTGTTTTTTTCTCAATTATCTGAATAATTAAATTCAATTATTGAAATGAGGATATTTATTTAATAATTAAATATAATTTAATTCCTTTTCAT
>MU213385.1:201071-216415 GCA_018584345.1 Thuja plicata
TATTTGTGCACTCTGATTTCTCATGGTGTGTGTTATCTTAGAGAAGAACTAGTTGGTGTTGGGTAGAACCCTTTTGGAGTCCCTCAAATCTACATTTAGAAAGTCCACCATTCCCACCTCTGCATCAGATCCACTCTGCATAATCAATTACTCTGATAAACACTGCCTTAAGAAGTTTCTCTAATTCATCTTTGACAAGTAGAGCTACATGTGGATGCATTTTGCAAAGATTTTTCTTAATGGGATTAACCCCTGGTGCAATGGATAGATGATGCATGATTAGATTAGGGTCTAATCCTGGCATGTCAGAATATTTTGATGCAAAGTTAATCTTTTTGCTTCTGAGGAATGTAGTGAATTCCTCTCTTTCTGTCTCTGATAGTGATTGTGCCAAGTGAATTATCTGAGGTTCTGCCTTTGTACCCAAGTTGATGGGTTGAGTTGGTTCAATAAGCACAGATGATCTCTCCTGGAAATGACTCGAAAGCGCATCAAGTATCTCATCCTCAGGCACCTCAGAGAGGTTTTCACCTTTGGATACGTCTTTTATTTTGACTATTTTAGGCTCTGATACTGCCATGATGTGGTTTTCACCATCAGAGCATCTATTTTTTCTTCTTTTCATTTTGTGAATAAGATACTTGATGTCTTCCTTAGTCATATTGACACTTTCTTCACTAGTGGAGGACGTTATAGGTTCGATAGCGTGTAGGTAACAGGCAAGAGCATAATCATTCTAGAACGTAAGGACTTCATTAGATGGGGAGGTAGAGTTCCAGTCCATAAGCTCAAGATGGAAAAGTGAAAGAGGAGTGATGGGTTTGAGTGCATTCATGGTATAATCATCAAAGGCATGGACAAGCAAGTCAAGACCTAAAGCGATCTCATCTAAAGGTATAGTCAAATTCCTTTGATTCCTAGAGACCATAGTAGATGACATGTTAACATCTAGGGAGTCAGACTCATGTGACCCTACACTAGACCATTCACCTACTTTGAGAATGTTTTCATATGCATTAGTTGTATCTATATCTCTATCAGAAGTGGCATATGACAAGATGTTGAACTCATATTCATGAGAGTCTATTTCATCATTCGGTGTCATATCAAGAACATGAGTGAAATCAACCCTTTGTCCCTAGTTGGGATGGGTTCTACCTAGAACCTTTGCTATGGTCAGATGAAATTTTTTTGACCTAGGTACCTTAGTAGTGTTTGTAGCATTAGTTGCCTCTTTTTTAATGAGAAAGGACTGGAATTCCTAGTCAAACTATTCTTGAAAGTGTGGTGGTATGTATAAATCACCTTGATGATTAGGATTTAGAGTATATATCTTTTTCCACTCCTCATAAGTTAATGGAGCAATTGAAGTGGTGGTATCAGAATCACTGTCAGTTTCTACTATACTGACATGGGCTATAAAGTTATCTGGCTCAGTAAAGAATGTCGCTAGGTCTAGAGGAATAGGATAAGGAAAAGTATCCTCATTAGAGCTGTCTTCTGATTCTACAGTTTTTGGTGTCTCTTCAGGTGTTGGTTTCTTATCTTCTTGAGGTACAAAATTGTTTATTCCCAGTTGAAATGTGAGTTTCTGGAAGCCTATACCTGTAGAGTCACGAGTTCTGTGACCAATAGCTTCAAGTGGTGCAATCAAACCTTTATGATTCGTACCTATGGGACCATTTCCTTTATAGCCAAAATGTTTCATAATAGATAAACCTTTGCCATATTTCTTGGGTTTCATGTCATAAGGAGGAGTTTGTTCAGAATTTTCTTCTCCTTTATAGTTCCAAGCTTTGATAGCTCTATTTTTAGCTTCCTCTTCTAATGGTACTGTGGCTTGTACAAAGGTACCACCATACTTTGTTGGAGGAGTAACCGTAGAAGGTTTAGTGCTCTTAGAAGGTCTCCCAAAAGAATGGGGAGACAAAGGAAAAGATGTAATAGATAGCACAGGTTCAATCTGATATCCTCCCATGTCAGTTTCTTTGAGTGTCAAACTTTTTCCCATTTCTTTTAATTTGTTCTCAAGGAGTTCAATAGATTCTCTATTGGTAGGCACAAAGAAGTCAGTAGATTTTTTGAGGGCATTGCAATCATAGCATGTATTAGGTATGTGGAAGGGACAACCTACATTTCATGGATCCATATCCTTCCTAATAGAATATTGTATGCCAAAGGAATGTCAAGCACTTGACAAATAACATCTCATTCAATAGGACCAACTCTTATTGGAAACACAACTAGCCCCTTGGATTTACGTTCTTCCTCATCATAGGCTTTAATGGTAATCTTTTTGTGAGCATCGATGCAATCTTCACCATAGCCTAACTCAATAAGGAAACTAGCAAATCAAATATTTAGGCCAGTGTCATTATCTATGAGAACACGGTGAACACGCTTTGGACCTATCATGACTTCAATGTACAGAGGATTATTATGTGGGTGACTCAAAGAATGGTCATCTTCCTCAGAGAAAAACAAGTAATGTGAAGAGGTCAAGTGACCTACCATATATTGAAACTAGTTGAGATCAAGATCTTTTGGGACATTTGCCTCAGTGAGGGCTTTGTCTAGGATTTCCCTGTGAGCAGGGGAGATTTTCAGGAGCTCAAAAATAGTTATCTGAGCATTAGTATGTTGCAATTGATCAAGAATGCTGTAATTGGTAGCATTAGATGAGGAACCCACTTTTGGATTCTTATTAGCAGAATCAACCTTAGCTTTGTCTAAAGGTTGAGTTGATGTAGATACAGAAGGCTCAGGGCCTTTGAGGATGATCTTAATGCGAGATCAAGTGACAACATTAGCACTCACTTGAGACTATCCTTGTTTAGAAAATTGAGGTGTAGACCCTCGCAAAGTGAAAGGTGTTATGGACTTGGAAGTATCTTCCTTCCCCTTGAGAATGATGACATTACAATATTTAGCATCAACAGGTTCAACCATATTAATGACATTGTCATTATTGGTGTATGTATAGTTTGCCCTTAGCGTCAATATTTTTTCCTTTAGATGATTCACCTTTTCCATGAGGAGGAAATGGGTATTTCAAAGCTTGGTGATGAGAATTTTTTTTGTGACCTCCTACAACAATGACTTCACTATCGATGAGATCCTAGATTTTATGCCGCAATTTAAGACAAGTAGCTATTTTATGACCTTTGTTTTGGTGAAAATCACAATAAGTGGATTCATTCCACCAAGAGGGTCTTGGTTGCGGATCATAAGGTCATAATTATCCAATGGAGTAAGTAAATGGTTGTCCACAAGAGTCTTGTAAACTGCCTCAAGAGGTTCTCCTAAAGGAGTGAACTCACGCTTGGGCCTAGGAGCCCAAGGTTTAGGTCTAGAAAATCATGAAGTACTCAGTTTGGATTCTACGATAGCCTGTTCAGTGGCTTTGGCCGCTTGCATAATTGTAGTGAGATTAAAGGCAGCCTTGGAAGGCTTAGGACTCACATTGTCTACAACACCATCACTCACAACATTTTGGTTCTTGTTGGGAAATTTGGGTTTGTCTTTGCTTGAGGAAGAAGACCCTTGTTTGTTTTCCTTGTGCAAGGTCAATTCTCCTTTCTTGATCATAAATGTCTCGATTCTTACATCTTGTTTAATCATGTCATCAAAGGTTAGAGGACCTTGTAGCTATACTTAATACCCAAAGTTGGGGAGAATATTATCGAGAAAGATGTCCAACTTTTCAGATTTGGGTATCTTGTGAGAATATCATGTATAAAGTTGTCTCCATCTTTGGAGAAATGCCAAGAAGGATTCCCCATAATTTTTTTTCAAATTGTAAAGATCTCAGATATGAACTGGATGTTGAATGTTGTGAGAATAATGTTGTAGAAATAAATTGGCAATTTCATCAAAATTTTTGATGCCAGTTGGTAGTCTAGAGAACCATTCCATAGCCGACCCTCCCAAACTACGTGGGAAAAGATGCATGAGATAGGTTGTGTCATGTATGAATTCCATGGAGAGAGCACCAAATTCTCTCAAATGGTCTTGAGGGTCAGATGTACCCAAGTATTTATCGTATTTAAGAAGTTCAAATCCTTTGGGAAAAGGAGGCATGTAAAGATCTTTGTCAAATGGGAAAGGATAGATGCTTTCCAGTGTGAATTGTGTAAAAGTTTGTCTTTCTCTTTCAAGAGTTGAGAGAGTTGCTCTTTCATAGTTTGCATTTCTTTGTGTAAGCGGGAATTTTCAGTTTCTTCCTCTTTCTCAACAAGTGTTTCTACAGCATAATTGGAAGGTAACTTAGCCCCTTGATTGGTTAGTTCAAGAATGTATTTTTCTTTCTCCTCAGCTAGGAGAACTCCCATCATTCTATAGAAATCTTTGTTAGCATGAGCTTGTGCAATCTCTTCTTGAATTATTTCTACCTCTACATCGTTAGGGGGTCTTGAGAATGGGACTTACCCCAAGTTTTAAAGAGATCAGTTCTGCTAACCTCACTACTTGATTGATTAAGATCTACCACCTTACCAAAATGCAAGGATTCAAGGTGTAAAGACTCAGTATGAAAAGATTGAGTGTTCTCTGAATTTGGGTCTTCTCGGAACAAAGGATTTCAAACTTGACTAAAATCTACAGGAAATGACTGTTTATTGTAAGGTCAACGTACTGAAGAAGGAGATCGAGATGATTCCTCACTAGATGTAGCCGGTAATGGTGTGGAAAGCACAAATTCATCTTGATTGATTGAAGGAAATGTTTTTCCACTTTGAGTTGTGATAGTCATAGACAAAGTTTTGAACAAGAGATGTGAACTAGGACCAAACTTGAAACTATCTCAAAAATTGCACAAAATGTGCCAAAAGGTGAAGTATCCTTGGTGCAAATCGTCAGAGATAAGGCTAGAACAACCAAGAGATGACTATTGCGACACAAGACATGACAACATAGATGAAAGAGATAAAAAAGACATGAGACAAGACCATTTTAAGCAAGAATCACGTAATTCTCAACCCAAGAAACCAAGTTTCAGATTGTGTGAAGATGGAGGGCAGAAAAACAAACCCATATCAGAGACTAGATTTGATAGAAGAATACTTGACTGACATATTTAAGCTTGTTGTTTTGGACAAAAGACTCCAGTTTCGTGCGAAGAAATGATCTTTTTCCCAAGGATTCTCACTGACCCGCGTGAAACTTTGTAGTATCCACGTGAAACTTTGCAGTATTTGCGCGAATAATGACACCAGTTGATAGATGAAAAGATGACAGAGTAATGGCACTGTTGCCAAATGTTGCGTGATAGTATACTACATATCGCCGAAAGATTCTCATTTAATGATGCGAAGATTGGGAAATTTCACGTGAAACTATGCAAATGTTGAAAAAAAGACATTTACAAAATCAGACTGTTGAGACCAGTTTGCGTTTCCCAAGATAAAATCATGCTATTTCCTAACAGATAGTTTGAGTTACAGATTGTTTTGGACATGTTCAAGATTGACAGTTTGTGTGTTTTGATGATAGTTTCGATTGTTCAAATGATACACCCATGCAAAACACATTAAATAGAATGTTTGTAGTACCAGAACAAGAACATCACAATCCTAGGATAACCAGGACAGTATCTGTTGAATCCCCACTTGAACCGAAGTTTAGCTATGCTTACTCTTAGTGAATAACTTAGAAGCTTGAAAGCACGGGCTCCTCCTTACATATACACTCACTTCTCAAGCATACCAAGCTTCGAACCCCAAAGGAATTGCTTCCCAAAGGGCTGTTATCTCTAATAAAAGCCGTAAAAATGTGGGGCATCTAAGTCAGTCTCTGACCTTCCGCGCCAATAGATAGAGGGTTTTTGGAAACTAGAACAATAGATTGTAGTAAGGACATCCATTCAGGTGGTTGTGATCAAGTCATTTTCCCAATAAAGGGGGCTCTCCCAATCCGTTCAAAGCAAGGCTTTCACCTTAACGATGTCGGGACTTTAACGCACCACTAGGGTATAGGAGGAGATTTTGGCTGCCACAATGAATTCACACCTGTCTATTATGACATTAATCATAATAGCATTTTTTATATACCAGTTTGAAAGGGCTTGGCTTTAGCCTGTTACCAGTTGGGCATCCACTCTCACCGACTTTGCTAAAGCTCTCGGGAGGTAGTCACTCTAGAAGAATCACATGAATTTCTCTTACACCCAAGATCCATAAAGGCGAGGGGAGGGGATATGTTCATGTAGTTCTTAGGATTACAATCTAAAAAACACTTCAATCACACAAGACAATGATTCATTTTAAGCACCCACCCAAGTGTGTTTTAAATACCAAAAATAAATATAAGAAGTTGTGAAAACACACAAGGTCTTCAACAAATGTCCTGCAATAAACCCATTAGTAGTTTGTAATGCCTTTCTTTATTTCAACGTCTTGCAATAAACGGGTTAAAAGTTTTATGATGGCTTTCTCTTTATCTCAGCGTCCTGCAAACCACTGTTAAGCTGTAATAAATAAGATAATCAAAGAAAAACAAAGCCCAAAACTCATCAGCATTAAAAAAATTAGAAAATCATAAATATTATTGCATATTCAGAAAGTAGACAAAAAATCACGCACTTTCAAAAAAAAAATTGCACTAAAAAATGTTACCGTATGAGCCTGTACGAGGCTCTGGAAGTTGCAAAACACAGGATTAGGTAGGTACAATGATGAAAACCTAAAATTTTTGATAAATCTATGACTAAAATCTAGAAACTAAGAAAAACCTAGAAATATTCAGACAATTCTTCCCAAAATAAAAAAAATTGCACTCAATTTGGACCTAAAATGAGCAAGATATGATCGTTTAAAGTCAGACTGCGAATTTAAAAAGCTCAATGGTGAAGGCTAAAAAATTTTCAAACCCTGCTGATGTCATCAACCTATGATTTTAAATTTGACGGTTTTGTGGCAATCATAGAAGGTCATG
Source organism: Thuja plicata (assembly GCA_018584345.1). Taxonomy (NCBI): domain Eukaryota; kingdom Viridiplantae; phylum Streptophyta; class Pinopsida; order Cupressales; family Cupressaceae; genus Thuja; species Thuja plicata. The sequence goes on from MU213385.1 coordinate 208,002, forward strand.
GGGAATGATGGTTTGATGGCCGTCAAATTTAACATAGTGAAAAAAATCTAATTTTTTTAATTTTTAATTTTTTTCAAAAAATCTGTCTCGGGCTGCATACAGAAAAATCTGAAAATATGACTTGATTTGCGTGCAAGGGGTTGTATGGCCTCCTTGGACAAAATATTTTTGCCATTGATTCAACTTTTGACAAGTATAGACATGTTTACAATCGTTTTTAACCGAAACGATGTTCTGGACGCAATGGTGCAGTCAGATTTGGCTCAAAATGAGAGCTTCAAAGACACTAAGAGAATAATAGATAGAAGATAGAAGAATTTTTTTGAACTTACTCCATTCTAAAAGAAAGATGAAATGCACTATTTTACCTGCAAAATAAGAGTACAAACATGATCCTAAAATTTTCAAAACTAATTCAAATGTGATGACAGAAATAGATGTTCTGCCCCACGATGGGTACCAGAAATGTATGTGGTAAATTTGGCCTTGTTAATCAACCATACACTTCAACATAGTCCTTCTTCATCATATACACACAAGACTGAATATGAGATTATTCATCCTGTCTGCCTACATGATTCAACCTGTTGCCTTCTATTCATATGGGGTTTTTGAAATTGCTCTCAGAATGAGAGTCTCACAACCATAGAACAATCTAGGAATGAAAGATTTTTCTCCATGAATGCAATGCAATGCACAATTATTCTAAGAATTGAAAGATGTAAAATGATCTAAGGCATGATTTCAATGCAATTATTCTAGAAATTGAAACTATTCTATATGAGATTATCAAGAAATGTGACAATAATTAAGTATTCTGACAATGTATGAAAATAAGTGGCTAATCAAGGAGAATGAGAGTTCTTTTATAGACTCAGAGACTGTTCAGAATAGAAACTTTCCTCTTTGAAATAAAACAGATAGAAAAGCTAGTTTAAATTAGAAAGCTTTATTTAAAAGAATACAATAAATTGTTTTCTCTTTGCTTTAACTATTTTCTTCCTTTGATTTAATTCTGTTTTATTTTATTTTATTTGTTTTCTTTCTCTAATTTAATTATGTTTTATTTGATTTTAATTTTTTTCTTTCTCTTTAAAGCACAATTAATTCAAAGATTCTATTTCTGAAGAGAGATAAGATTTTTGAGAGAATATCCAATTAATTAAATAAATATGACCTCATAAATGTGTTTTTTTCTCTATCTAAATAATTAAATTGAATTATTGAAATGAGGATATTTATTTAATAATTAAATATAATTTAATTCCTTTTCATGTGTATTAGCTAAAGAGGGTGAATTAAATTTAATTAACGTGCTAGGACTTTATAATTAAATTAATTCAATCATAAGGTTTGTTTAGCCAATAGATATTTAGGAATTAAATATAATGTATGATTAATGCAGATTTAGGATTTTCTACATTTGACACTTAGGTTGAGTAGAGTCAGTCAAAACTCAGAATTGCCTAGCACAATAGGAATTTGATGATTCAGAAGAATGACAAATGCAACAAAATTGGTTAGGGTTTCAAGATGCCAATTTTGGGGTGTTACACCAAGTAGCAGAACCCAAGCGACAAAGAATAAACTAAAGCAAACATCTTTTTGGTTGTGCAGGATTGCCAAAGACCCAAGATGCTCCTGCATCATAGGGTCATCTAAGGAATGAATTGGGATTGAAGACCTATTCTATTGGAGTGAAAAGGATGCAAAATAAGTGTTCAAACGGTGGAAATGACTCTTGTAGCAATGGTGAAGTTGGGATGGAGGATTTATGCCTAGAATCCTTCAAGCAAGAGTGAAGCATTGAGACAAAACTAGTGATAGTTGTCTTTCAAGGTGAAGCACAAAAAGCATAACTCACTATTTTGAGCTAGTGAAGTCTTAGGCCATTAGAGCAAAGACTTGGGAGATCCTAGTGTTGAGTTTAGGATCCTAAGAAGACTAGGACAAGTGGAGACCTAGCGGAGTTTGTGTAAGCACACCTTGGAACACTTCCATCAAAATGAAACCCACACACAAAAAATCACTTTTTCTTAATATTTTATTTGAGAAATAAGTGTCGGTTACCATTGATAATGTACTTAATTACAAAAATATGATTTTCCAAATTACAAAGAAAAACTTTATAACTCAGAAAAAACTCCAATATATCATTTCCTTCTTGAAAAATACTCATGTTTCTACAAAAGAGTTTTAAAGATTTTTGAAAAAATAACATGTAACTGAAATTTTAATAAAGGCTAAAAAAATTTATGAATGTAAAAAGTCAAGTTTTCTTTAAAAAAAAACTTTCAATAATCTTCTCTCACTTATCGCTGGAAAGAAAATGAAAAAAATGCCTCCACATGGAAAGTTGCTTTCAAGTTCAAGCTTGCAACAAACAATCCAATTGCAATCAAATATGCTGATATTTGATCTTGAAGATCTCTTGACTTTTTGATTCCCAAGCTCTTCAAGCTCCTCTCCAATCTTTAACTTGCTCTTTTATCTCTTTTAGATCACCTGCAATGAAAGAAAAATTTCTCAAACTAGCTCTGATACCAAATGAAGGCAAAAATGGTGATATGTTGATCACAAGACAAAAAAATATTAAAAAACCCAAATTGCCTTAGAGAAATAAGAGGCAGGGTGTAACGCCTCGCCAGGCAACCCGAGAGGAAAAGACATAAAACCTCTTTAAGATGCAAGTAATAATTTTTTTTAAATAGAATAATATTCATCATTACACTTCATATCTCTAAAATAAATAAATAAATACTTTTTTACAACTTGAATGCAAGATTTATTCAACTTAAGTCCTCACAGGTTCCCTAGTGTCGCTACTAAAGCAACGTTATCTAAACTATTTACATGCATAAAATATCCATTGAATTATGAGCTTAAAAGCTCTACATTAATTTTATTGCACCAAGGTAAATTTTCCTAACTTTTTTCTTTCGTAAAACATAAGTTAATCATCTAACATCATTATTCCTTTTATCAACTGATGATATTATTTCATATTGATTTTACAAATATCAACTAACCTTTGTACCACTTTCCTCTAATCATTTAGGTAGGAGATTAATATTCATTAAGGTAAGCATTATCCTAGGTACTTCATTAACCCATAAATATGAACCAACCATTAACATTGCAATCAAGTTACTATCTTGTTCCATTGTTTCATAACTATTCATTGTTAATAATTATAATCACTAATCTATCATTTCTCAACAATTTCCTTTGATCCTTTCCTCAAAAGATAATAAATTATTATTGCAACACATCATTATATAGAAATATATCTAAGATAATTTCCTTTATATATGGACAACATAAGAGAATAAGAGATATAACATAAACGCTTTCTTTTGATGCTGATAACATGTCCAATATACCACATGTTCTTTTCCCTTTCTTTTACCTAGGACTACCCATTCCCTTATATACTACTTTAAATTCAGATTACATCATTACTACAATGCTCCTTATAGGAGATTACAATTACATGAATACAAATACATACGTATATCTCAACATAATAAAATATCCAATAAGAAGCCTTCAAATGCCGATCTGGAAAGGAACATGTGCTAGGATCATCCAAAGGATCATGGACAATACCTCAATATAAATATTAACCACCCAACCACATGGGACCAATAGCCCCACTCCTCTGATCTAGGAGATAGAACCAAAGGCCCTTGCAAGAGGTAACAACTAGGACATTCCTAAGGTGGTGATAACTTTTCCCCAAATTTACAACATAAAAAAGAAAAGGCAAGAAGACCAAAAGGACTACCAGAGGAATGATAAAAAATTGGTAGAGACTCTAAGATAAAATCTAGGAGAGTTTCATTGCATATCCCTCACCCCTTGGGTTACCCTAGTACTAGCCCCTCTGGGCCCCGACCCCCAAGTAGGCATATGCAGAACCGAACACCTTTCGTGAGGACAAGGTTGTTCAATCATGCCATCACAAAGGCACCTTCTCCAACTCCAATCCCTAGTCTATACTAGCACTATTGGCATGGGCAAGGCACAAATTAATCTTGATTAGTGTGTATTTCACCCCATTCCCATTTAAATTTATTTAGGTTATCACTTGATTAAATAACTCATCACTAGGTTACCCTGGTACTAGCCTCTTAGGGCCCTGACCCCTCACTATGAGCCACTCACATAGTGTACTTAGGTTCCCTAACCTACATACAAGCATCATACGAATATAATAGATCCATTATTTAGTATACAAGATTTCATATCAATATCATAACAATATTTGATTGAGTCTAGTAAAACATATATTTCCCCTAGTCCACTGGACAACCCTAAACCCTGATATGACATTCAGAATGTTCCAAACATATAAGAAGACATCATAGTGATATTATAAACATATTTAGAATTTACATATATCCAACCCAAGAAATAAAAATCCTAATAGCCTCTGGTAACCATACAAAACCCTAAAACTTGGTAATATTCTTAAACTGGTATATTTTAATCAAAGATTAAATGCAAAGAATAGTAATCATAGAACAGTCAACCATATCTTCCGCACAACACATAATAAAGCCAATCGCTTCGGTGGAGATTTAGGTAACATCATTATAGAATCTTAATTTATTTTGGGTGAAGATCCACCAGTGGGCAGGAAATTTATGGCTTCTTGTGTAATATAGAAAAGTGATCAAAATACAAGTCACCCAGGAATGATTGAGGTAAAGATAAGAGGGATTCTTTAATCCTTTTGATAGATATGTTAATAATTTGTGCTATATTTGGAGCAAGCTATAAAAGCATCATTTAAACTATAGACTTAAAACTTGAAGGTTGTGAGTGGAATAAATATGACCAAGGGTAAGGGAAGGAAAGTGAAGGGTGGTAACAAGCAGAGCTAGGGCACCCAAGATTTTGGTTGATGAGGTGCCAGAGTGATTATTGAGAATGAGGCTTATGGAGGATTCATGCGTATTTTTTTTGGATTTGGTATTGTCAAGATTTTGTTTGATATAATTATACTTTAGTTATAGGTTGTATGGACTATGACTAGAGGTTTTCTTGCTGGTTCTTTCCTCACGGTATGTTTTTGAACCATGATTGATGTACTTTTATTATAATTAATAAATATCATCTTGGCTTCAGCCCCTTATCCCTATATATATAATAAATAATAATAATTATAAAAAATAATACAATTAAATTATACAAGTCTCTTAGGAGACATTACATTAAGATTATAAATTCTTAATGCATAGTCAATTTCTCTATATATCGCATGCACTGATTCATAATTATAAATATCTTTTCAGTATGGTTCTAGAGTAATCGATTCCATGGTATTTCTGATCACACTAGTTTCTAGACACCTATACCATCATTGACAGAAGTTTGCCGATTCATTCCAAGAATTTTTTTTTGATGCCTTTGACCATTCTTTTATTGTCATCGTTTGTATGTCTTCATTGATGGAGTTGAGACACAAACTCTTTGATGACATCGTTAATAATTCATAGTTGATATCAATTAGATATGTTGATTATAATTGCAATTATAATGACCAAGTCATGGACAATAATGACTGTGTAATAAACTTGGAAAAATGACTAGTAAAAAAGGATATAGATACGATTAAGCGCTCAAATATATTTGTTAAGTTTGGACGAAGAACATTTGGAAATAGAAAGTCTCATCAACCACCGAGGAATGGTACAAATAGGAGGCACAGAAACAAGATATGCGAATCAATTATGACTCTTGCTCTCAGTCATGCGAAAATGAATAGATCATAAAATAAGAACATTTAATCTCTTAAACATCAGAGAATAAGATTTAAAAATCAAATATATATTACATTAGCAAATAAGAATTACATCTTGAGATTAATCATAACTATATCCTATTGAAATGAAACATTTTTGGCATTCATTCATAAGGTATATACAATATTATATATATCTTTGGTATTCATCAGGAGAAAAGAATGTAGGATAGCCATATCTAGATCATTAAAGAATCAGAAATTATCAAGTATATTGAAACTCTTAATAAGATTATACCCATATTGTTTGATACAACAATATACCTATTGTAAGTAATATCCTATCTATTATATAATTTGATAGAACTTCCACTTGTATCAAGGGAGGGAAATCCATACTTTGTAGCACATTCCATAACCTAAAAACTTCTACTACATAATACAATATATTTCCTTGGACGTATCAAAAGAAGCTAATACCTTTTAGAAGAGACAACCAAATATATTTGTTTATGAAATATGTTTGCATATATCATTGGTTGAATTAGGAGTAGCAAGTGATAAGGATCATATTCTCTATTACATAGTTCAAAGTGAAAAGGTTATATAAAAAAGGGTGAGAAATTGAAGTAAATCTACTGATATTTCAAGATACCCTGAAAGGGGACATAACAGTGGTATCAAAGCCTAATCCTGCCATCTTGTGAATACCGATCTATGCAAACTTATCAAAGGAAAGAAAAGAAGACCACCATGAACAAAATTGATAATTAAATAATAACTTTTATGGATAAAACTAATCAGACTCTTATGAGCCAAAATGAAAGAGTAGAAAAGTCCAATCAAGCACTCCTCCAAGCACTGCAAAGTATAGGAAATTAAATAAACAACCTCAAGAAAAAATCTACCAATGGGGAGGATGTAAGTTATAACCATTCAAAAAATAATGATTCATCCAACTCTAGAGTTCCCAAACCACTCTTCTTACCAAGGGAAGAAACACCTAGGGAAGAAGAATGTCATCCCACAAATAACGTTGTACATAATGCTAGAGCTTATGAAAGTCTTGAACCAGATAAGGGAGCTCGTAGCATTTGCAGAATTTTGTGAAGGTCAAAAACATGAAGCACCTAAGAGTACAAAAAGAAATACAAATAGGGATCTCAATTTTAAGGTAAACAATATGATACTTCCAAACTTTGACGAGTCAAATAAAGTTACGGCTTGAGCTTGGCTGCAAAAATTAAACACATATTTATGTTGGAATAGTCCCAAGGGATAATTGAGAGGGGGGTGAATCAGTTATCAACTAGATTTAATTATTTTCTCCAATTAAGTACATAATATTATTAAGCATATACACAATAAGACAACACAAAATAGAACAACACAATTTTGGTTATGGGGAAACCAAAATTGGTAAAAACCCCAATGGGAATTAGTACCCACAAAGAACTGTACTTGAGTATAATAATCTCTTTTAGATCTTAGAACCTTGTTAGGATTTGATCTTTACAATGCAATAAGTACAGTGACCTAGTTAAGGTTTGGACCCTGTTAGGAATCTTTTACAAATAACCCTGTTAGGGGTAAGGACTCACTATCCAAAAGCACACTGCTAAAATGATGAAGGATGCAACCTTCAGTAAAATAGATATACACTGTTGGTTGTATTTCGTGTTTTTGCTATTTTTCCCTGTTCCTTGCCCTCCCCTCTGAAAATTTTTAAGTTCTCCTGCTTGTTCCTTGTCAAAATCCTGATAAACCCTGAAAAACCCTAAGGCCAAATATTAAACGATGCATTTTAAACCCTTAGCCATGTCTTTCTTTTTCTTCATTACCTTTTTCAGTCACTAAAGGCATGTGCTTTATAAAAGGTTAAGTCAGGTCACTTGATCGCATGACCCAGAATGAATATGCTAAAACATCTCCCGACTTTGCTTTTACCTTGTGTCGCTTAGTCTCGTGAAGAAATTGAATATTCCATCTATGTATCGAGACTTAGCGATCTTTCTTTGGTCGAGTTGTCGTTTGATTCTCATAATATGAGCTTTTAAAAGAACGGGACCCACCTCAGTTGGGTGATCATGAGAAGATTTTGAAAGTCAAAGAAATGTCTCCCGACCTTGCGCCTCCTTCATGTCGCGTGGTCGCTGGATCAAAACATTCAAGCAGTTAAGGTTTCTCTTCAGTCACGTGGTCTCGTGATATTTGGCAGTTAAGACATAACAGTCATGACTCAGCGACTAACAGTTTTAGGTTAAGTGATTTCCCTCAGTCGGGATGTCGCCAGATCAAGGGCAGTAAGTCAGACTTCCAGAATGCATAAAGTGGACGAAGTAATAGATGACATCTGTCAGAAAGCTAGTGGTTGTCATGTGATCGCTAGATAAAGAAAAGGGATCAAGCAATAAGGAGACTTAAGTCATGTTACCCTCAGTTGCAAAGTCTCTTGATATTTTAAGGGTATGTGAGATTGTACAGCGATTAAAAGACAGCCGTTCAATGGAAAGATGAAAGGATCTGACGGTGGTCACATAGTCTGGTGATAAAAGTGCCCCAGGGAAAAAGTCCTTCTGACTAAGCGATTAAGGTATGTCGCGAGGTCGCTGTAAATGGAAAAGGGCATGTGCTATTTAATAAGGTTAAGTTAATCTTATCTCCC